>JAZHYW010008446.1:0-15856 GCA_037355805.1 Ixodes ricinus
ACGTGATGAAAATAGTAGATAGAAGATGAGCCAAAACCAAAATCGGCATCGTCAAACAATTAAACTAAAAAACTCGGGGCAAACACTGATTCAATATAGGCAATAGGAAATAGAAAACGTGAAACAAGTAATATCAATTTTCGAGAAAAAAAAAGAATTGTAAGTTTTGCTGTGTCTTGTCTGCCCTTTCTCATTCGTGTCTCGTTGCGCTTGTTAAATACTAAGAATCATATGTTCACCACTCAAACATTGCTGGGTAATTGTGGCAAAAACGATTCCACCCAAACTCGTCCCAATAAACTCGTGCTCATACATTGACTGCGACACCAGACATTCTGCGTAACAAAGGATGTCTATAAGTAGAGTAACACAATGTGTCTAGATCTGAGTAAGAAAAGATGTCTAATCCTGACAATTTTGAATACCTATATTCATTGTAAACGACAAAAGAATGTTTCGAAATATGTTTTTTTCCAAAAGGATGCTGGAGAATGAACGCTCAGGAAAGTGATGTGAGTGGAGAGAAGGTCCTGAGCAGAGCTGCAGGGCCTTCCCACTATGGTAAGTTGCCTTATATTTTGACAATGAGACACAACACTTTATTTCACAAGGCTACGAATGAATATGAGAACAAAAAGAATATGTGCAAACATTGCTCAACAATCTGCGAGTATAAGAAAAAAGCGGTCGGGTTTTTAAAACTGGAAGTACCCGAATTTCACGTTTTTCAAGTATTCCCGAATCAGCATATTTTTACAGGTTCATATTTATCTACTTTTTGCGACATCCCTTTTAGAATACAGAACCATGTGAATAACTGATCTTAAATGCTCAATCCTGTACCTTAGTTCGCCACTTAAAGAGGTGCTTTGTAACATGCTTCAGGAGTTCAAGTTGTTTAATATGGTCTTGGAGGTGAAAATGAGTAGTACTGGGGCAGGGAGCCTTGTATGCAACTTTATGCAACTCTGTGTCTTGTCCCCCTGAGATTATAATTATTATGACTTCAACAGCCTCAAACATGTATAGTACGTCAATCAACTCAACTTCAAAAGCCGATTTCCTTCGACTTTAAAAGCAACACGCTTCTTGGCTGAGAATGCCGAGTGAGTTCTTAAAATTAATCTTTGACCAGTCACTGTCTGAAAGCTCCTCTCTTCTGACTGGAAGGTTGGCAGGATCGTCCCAGTCTTCAAGCTGGGAAGTCGCTGTTTGGCCTCTAACTATGAGTCTAATATATTTAAATTCAATCGCATCTAAACTTCTTGAGCATATACTATATTCGCATATCATGAGTCACCTAACAACTAATGGATTTTTTTTCTTCAAAAAGCAGCATGGATTTAGAAAGGGACTTTCATGTGAAGACGCAGCTTTGCGACTTCATTCTTGACCTACATACTAATCTCGAGTGTCGGGCTAAGACTGACGACATCTTTCTGGATTTTTCGAAAGCTTTTGATCATGTTCCCCATCAGCGACTACTTTCTAAACTGGAATCCCTTTGTCTTGACCCGCTAATCTCCTCATGGATACGTGACTTTCTTTCTTCCCGCGTGCAATACACGGTTACAAATTACCATGAGTCTGCCCTTAGCAAACGTTTCACCTGGTGTTCCCTCAAGGGTCCGTGCTGGGTCCCCTACTTTTTTAATTGTCATAAATGACCTTCCGGCCACCATCTTATCTAATATTCGCCTGTTTGCAGATGACTGTGTCGCGTATACCAAAGTAACAAGTGTGCATGACAACATTCAACTCCAAGATGATTTGGTAAAATTAATAAATGGTGCGAACAGTGGCTGACGCCATTAAACAAATCTAAGTGTAAACTAATTTGTTTCACTAGAAAACAAAAACCGTTTTGTTCTACCAATATTACTTAGGCTCCGATATCACTGAGACCGTTCCTTCTGCACAAATATCTCGGTGTAAAATTAACATCAGACATTTCATTGAATAATCACATTGAAGCCATCTCCGCAGACACCTCCGGGACCTGGGAGTACTCCGACGTCCTTCGACCTGCTCCACCAACTGTCCGCAAACTGGCCTACGACACACTTATTCGACCTAAATTAGAATATGCTGCCTCCATCTGGAACCCCCATCAAGGCTACCTTACCAATGATCTGGAATCAATTCAAAACAGGGCCACTCGTTTCATCCTCTCCACGTATGATAACTCCATCAGTGTCTCTTCCCTAAAAGTCAACTACCCTTTCTTCTTTGCAGCTTCGTAGGAACGTCTCACAGCTCTGCCTCCTTTACAAAATCTGTTATGACTGTCTTGACCTTAAAACAGCATTATTACTCACCTTCCGATCGAACATCATCTCGCCTAAACAGCGCCTGTACCATCAAAAGGATCTCTGGCTCAACAAACGCTTCCAACCGATCTTTCCTTCCACTAGCTATCAATGACTGGAAAAGCCTCCCATCCTCCATCGTCGCCATCGTAGACCCAAACGCCTTTAAATCAAGTCTTCAATTGTACTTATGTTGTTAGCCGTTTATAACCTTTTTCTGAATGTATTTATTTTGTGTCTGTTTTGCCAATGTTATAATATGAATGATCCCCCCCCCGTTGCCTAATGCCGTCACGGGCCCTTAAGGTTCAATAAATGAAATCAAATGAATGCTTTTACCTTCACAACACTGAGTGGTCAGTGCCATGCAAGAGACGTTTCTGGTCATCATGGAAGAATATTCAAAAGCACCGATTGACATCTAAACTCCCCTGAACATAAAACACCACAGAGCTTTCAGATTGATCAAGCGCGTGACAGTCCTGCGTTCTTGAGAAAATAGACACAATTCTTCCCAAACATGGCTTCCATCATCATACACAGCCTCAATGTAAGAGTTCAACCAACGAGACTTATCAAGCCGCTCAACACAAAACAGAATTCCGTTCATTATAACCTTACTGAAGGAGATGACTTCAGGAAACACATCAGATTTGCTACAAAAGACACAGCCAGACAGGCGTGCAGCGAATATCTGCAACTTATAGTGTTTGATAAATTTTGTCATTAAATGACCAACAGACGGCTGAGAAAAAAAAGTGTTACGGCTACATAAGCTTTGGCACAGCTAACAGAGTAAGGTACTTCTTACACCAATCTGCCAGTATGCATACAGCGTACCGTTGAAAATTGGGGCAATGAAACTGTTCATGTTTTTAAATGGATAGGCTTAATAGTTCCACAATGGTCACCATTTTTTTATAGAGTCAACAAGGTACAGAAGAAGGTGTGCATTGTATATGATGTGTTCTTTGTCATACAGTTTTTGTATTCCTTTAGAAAAAGCTTAATTTGTTTTGCAACACTTCGAAGTTTGTCTAAAAGGTATAAATTGCTTCGAAATAATGCATCAAATAAACAAACTGCACGCAGTTCTTGTAATACACATGTATAAGAAGTCAACTAAGAACAACTGGAGAAAAATGCTGCAATCAATTGCACCACTCACAGGACTTCAGTACCGCCTATGCACCAAATAACGAGGGAGCCTTGACGTTTCATAAATTTGTTGAATGCTCTGAAACCTACTGTCATCGAGAGAGATCTTATCTCTCATACTGAATGGGAACGCTAACTTGCAGTCGAACAACATGCATGTCGTCTTCTTGACAATTCTGAACACACAGCATGCATGTAGTCGACTACGAAGCCTCTACACTCTTAATCTGGGGCCGGCAAACGTCACGGCCATAGCCGTCACGTTCAAAGTTATCAGGAGTTAGCCGCGAACTGATCCGGCCCCGTCAAAATAGCCGTGTACAACGTCACAGCTGAATGTGCCCTCCCTCTTTCATGGTTCGAATGGCTATATAGGTGGCTCCGTAGGCGGCCCTGTAATATTTGGCGGCCCGTGTCTGCAGGGCCGGCAGAAACGGTCCGGCTATGCGCATAATAGCGGAAAAAAACACTCTGCTCTGCGCTAGATGGCGGCAGTTGCGGCCGCCCAACGTGCCGCGCGGGCGCAGCCAGCGGGGCACGGTGATTTATCTTCTCGGTGTTCGAGGACGACGAATTTTGAATGTACGAAGTCCGAATCTAATCGGAAGCATCTGCGGGTGACGTTTGTTGTGATATCATGGTGATGGCAGCCTATGTTAGAGTGTGCGTCGAAGCCGCGGGACAATGAGTTAGTTCTTCAGGATTCTCACGTCGAAGGATATCAACGGAATTCAACGCGGGCGGTGTAACCATGAGGGAACATATGAATGCGATGGTGTCGCACGGCCCGCTGATCAGGCGGCTCGACCAGCGCGACCAGCACGACCCGCATCTGGGCCAACTGTGGCTGGTGCTGTTACTGCAGGCACAGTCCTCTTCAGCACAACCGACTGGGGAATTATGTAGCTCACTGTGTAATAACGGAATAGAGTCAAGTGTTGAAAGAGTTCCTAGCTAAGTAAGTTTTGTTCTCGCCAAAAGAGGACATCTACACCCTATCCAGGACGATACAGGTGTCTATACCCAATATTTTTATATTCTAAGAAGCACGTTTGGAATCGCCTCTTTTCAAAATTATTGGAATAGCAGCTGGCGTCGGCGGTGGGGAGCGGAAAACAGGTTTACTTCATTTCACCTTAGCATGGACTTACCACAACGGCTACACGCTCGGACTCCTCGCGTTTGACGCCGGCTCGGCTGCGCACAAGCACTCGTGGAGGGTGACTATTTGTAAAGTAATCGGTCCACACTCGCAGCCCTTACAGTTTGCCTATGTGAAGGTGAGGCAAAGAAAGCAACTGCCAATGCCTCAACGGTGCGCCACCTGCATTTTACAGCGACAAGGTGTAAATAGTTTATAGGAATGCACTTTCCCTTGCCGAAGTGTCCGCCGATACTGCACGGCGTATACGGCGCACTCATCGGCTTGCCGTCCGGAGTATATAGTCGCGCGTCTCGGCCGGCGTCGACGATCGCGTTAACCATAGGAGGACGGCCACACAAGGAACATTTGTACTGAAATGTATGATGAATGTAACATCTAGAATACAATAAGTTTGTCCTTGTGTGTGCACCTCCTTCACTCACGCGACCGTCGACGTCGGCCGCAACGTTTTTTCTGTGTGAATGAGCCGTCAGGGAGACTCGCGTCCCTGCGCCAGACGTACAAGGGTGACATGTAAGGACAATCTCCGTCCACCGCATCGCAGCGTACGAAGTACCGCTGTCCGCAGTGAAGGTGTGCCACACTTATTGCTTTAAAGTTTAAAGCATGTTGAGCTCTAATCATACGCGCCCGGAAGCGAGAAAGACAGCCAGCAGTTCTACGCACATCCAAGCAAAAAGAATATACTCTGTTGTCTGCGCCTCAGATGGCTTCATTCCAGCTGTTGCTGTCAACCATCTTACGCAAAAATTTTACCAATTTTTTTATAAGTCTGTGCTCATGATGTAACGAAGTATACATGTGAGATCTTATTTCGGGCACAAAGTTGAAACCAAGTTTAAATTATTTATAAAAAAATTCCTGTTGGTGCAACTGCGCGAACCGCAAGTTGCACACATTTTTGTCCTTTTTTTATTAGCGATTGAAACGTCTAAGGCGAAAACTGACCTTTCCCAACCTATCGAAGTCAGCATGCCTGACTCCTTCGCATTTCCCTACGTCTTAAGCTACTGAATCTAACGTTTTGGTGACACTCTAAGAATAAGCTTTTATCATGCTAACTAAATTTAAGAAATGTATTGTATTAAACAATATTTTTGAAAAAATGTCGAACAATCTTTTCTACAATTCTTGACGCAGTTTAGCAAGGTCTTAACCCTGCCCTGAGCATACTCCTAAATTTAGTATTTACAGAAAGTTAATTATTTAAAATCTTTGACACCATAGTTATCCGAACGTCAGATTTTAATAATTTTCCTATCAAACAAAATTAGCTTTTTATGTGCGACGTGTAGTTTTTGAGCAACGATTTAGCCGGTGTTTTCATGACGCAGCCTGTAGTGGTATAGCCATGGACCTGTAGATACTGGCGGTATAAAGCCTCAGCTCCCTTCCTGGTTGCGTCAATATTTACTGTTTTGTTCCCACTCTTCAAACTGCCGCCAGAGCTACAGGGTCTATTCATACGACGTCAGACTGCTTTTTAATGTCGAGTAACTACACACAAGCATGGCCGCCGAAAGCAAATGCGGTTATCTAATTGGCGAATTTGTTTTGCCATATTTTGTTTTCTGCAGAGTTTACGAATAAACGTTAAGTTAGCCGCCATGTTTGTGGCCGATGACTCAGCATCTGAATAGACTAACGTTTCAGCAAGCTACTTTCTAAAAAACCTATGGTTTGCTAAATTTTAGAACGTAATTAGAATACAAGACCTGTTCTCTCTTGCCTGTTTTCTTATAATAAAATATTGAAAATTCTTAATCGCGCAGCATCATGCCCTTGACGACAGAGGCAACTGGCCGACAGAGGCAATTGGCTCGGAGAGACGCACCTGCAACTGTGGCGGGTCCTAGTTCACGAAGTGTGTCATGTGAAAGCAAGGCCATGCTTCCACCGATGTTTCAGCAAGTGACACAAGTTTTCATATACTTTTCTTTTTTATTGTTTGAAAGTAGTATTTATTGCAACAAAGCACGACCTGTATCTTACGCTGCGCATCTAATTTAAAGAAATAAATGGATTGTTTACCTGCGGACCCACTGTTCTTTTAAATGTTTGGAATTCATCGGCCTTGCCCTTAAAACAATTCCTGCATATTTACTTTCCCCTAGAGCACTCGGATGTCAATCGCTAAATTATACAAATTGAGCTCCGTAATGATTTTCTAACATATTTTGCGACTCAAAAGTAAAGCTGCGACGTGACTTCTCACAAGAAGACGTCAGGCTCAGTACCACGTCACAGCTTCGATTTTACGGTGAAACATTCCTGTACTTCTCATTCGCCTGGGTTTCTTCATGGATCACACTCCTGGACCCTCCGAGATACTCTGCGGGGAAGTGCACGACAGGACATTTTTATATCCAGCAGAAAACGGGCCATTTAGGAAACAGGCCAGCTAAAAAACGGGCCCGCTCAGCAAACGGGCCCGCTAGAAAACGGGCCAGCTAGAAAACAGGCCAGCTAGAAAACGGGCCAGCTAAAAAACGGGCCGGCAAGATACAACTTGTCACGGGAAATTTTGGGGCCACCTAAAGGGACAGCAAACGGGCTGGCAATTTTGGGCGGCCCCAAAATTGCCGTGACAAGATTGGATCTCATTTGTCACGGCTATAGGTGGCTCCCTAGGTGGCCCCAAATTAAGAGTGTAGAAAACTTAATAAATGCTAGGAGCAGGAGAACAGACACCCCTTTAATGCCACGGCATGGCAAAGCATTGCGCTGTTTTTTTTTTTTGCATTCATCTGAAAAGATGCATGCATTCTTGTAGTGTCATTACCAGAGACTGGGTACACGCGGCAGTGGCCTTTTCCTTTCATAACACTTCCCCTTAGCGATCGCGCCATGCACACCCAAATACTCCGTTAAACTGTGTCATGCTCATAACCATGAATCTGGCTACAGCATCCACTAAACATGACCCAGGAAACACTTGGGTGTTCATGGTGTTACCACTTGGAGCAGCCCATGTAAATTCATCCCAGGTAAGACGGTTCATATCCTCAACAAAAGGTTTTAAAAAACAATTTATGTAGGTTTTCGGCCTCCAAGCCATAACACAGCTAACAAAACAGAGTTTGTTCGTTCCTTCTGTGGCAGTTCATTCACCTGCAGCTGCAGGGGCCACACGCTGAACTTTGATGGCTCAAACAGAGGTGCAATATCAGTGTTTCATGTGACCCTGATGTCGCTTGGTGTCAGAGGCCACTCATTGTAAGCCTTGCTAAATGTGATGTTCCAAACATCAAGCGACACGATCTTTGGTTCTAGCAACACTGATTCTTGGATCCTCTAGGACGTCACGGCACTGACTTTCATGGTCAAGCATAATAAAAAAGTACCGTTCTTTGTCGATTTCGAAATCGCGTGCCTGCTTTCGCAGTCAGCTAACGGGATGTCACTGTCCTCATCATTGGGCGCTCTAATATACATCATTGTGTCTGGGCAGAAGAAATGAAGATTAGCTAGCTTTTTACACCCTGAAAACTGCTTATAAAACAGGCAC
Organism: Ixodes ricinus; assembly: GCA_037355805.1. NCBI lineage: Eukaryota > Metazoa > Arthropoda > Arachnida > Ixodida > Ixodidae > Ixodes > Ixodes ricinus. Next base: position 8,141 of record JAZHYW010008446.1, read on the forward strand.
TTTGACATTGAAAACAATGCTCCTTCCGGCAGATGAGCTTCAATCACATGAAGCAGGCTTTCGGCCGTTTTTTCTACCATGATGGCGCAGGCTACGGCCAATTACCAGCAGCAGGCTTTCACGTTGGCTGATTCGACAGCCAGAATTGAGCTTGCCATTCTCGAAAAAGTAAAAAAAAACATTAGTATATATTACTCACCGCTTTTCTAGAATGACTGCCGAGCTCTGCACTCCACTGCGATACCCTTCCTCCTTTGAGCATCACGATTTAGGATAAGGATATGCGTTGAAGCTTTCTACATTACTTGCCAGAAATGTGTTGAGTTTTTTATATGTTTTCACAATATCTTTATATGCGAGTGTTTTTAAAAACTTTTTGTTTTATGCGAAAAGGCAGAGCCATAGTCATAAGAGCAGTTTCTCAATCGCCCCTATTGAAAATGAATGGGTTATAATTGGAAACCCATCAGAAGTCCAAAAACCTAAATGCTTCCAATTGGTTCCTAATGGGTTTTTGCTCGAAACCTAGCAGGTACCAATGGGATTTTCAACGGCGCCGTACTGAAAATCGTTGGGTTCTCATTGAAAACCCATCTGGTTATATTTAGAAGTCAAAAGCCTAACTGGTTCAATTGGTCTGTACTGGTGTTTTTTTTTCCAAACACCTAATTGGTACCTGTGGAATTTTTCAGCTGGGTCGCGTAGAGCACTAGTGGTGGAAATATTTGCTGTCCAAGTTCTGCTGTCCCCGATAGCACCCCGGAAAGGGAGTCCCATACCCTTTAGTTCAGCGGCGTTTCTTCCACAACATTTTTTTTCAGTGATAATTGTAAAAAAAGAAATGTGTAAATGTCGCCAAATGTTTGGAAGAAAACAACAGTATGACCACAATCTAGATCGAACATGGGGCCGCCTCGTGTGAAGCGGACATCTTCCCACTGAGCTACGTATATAGCTTTAAACATATGCTTTAACAGCGCGTTTTTTACGAGACCAAATAGGGGACATCTGTCTACAACTTTTTCACCGCGTTGTTTTGCTGGCTGCAGGCACAATATCCACCTAATATACTTTAAAGAACATTGAGCGATTATTACCAGTTCGCTGATTTCTGACAGTACTGAGCCAGACTTACTATCTGCAGGAAGGACACTTTCGTCGTTGCTCGATGAGTCTGCACCGTCATCGCTGATAAGTGGTGTGCTCAGCATCGCGTTAGTAGCGCTTGGAGGGATGTTCTCGTCACCACTAGAGGAGTATGCTCCTTTCATGTCGTCGTTTAAAGCCACTGAGTTCTCTCCTGCTTTAGGACAGGACACAGCGTCACTGGCGCCAGCGACGGCTCCAAATGCATTCCCCGTATGTAGTCTGCGCTTCGTGCGCCCCGGCATTTCGTAACCTTGATCCTACAAATACTTCTTGTAACGCTTTCTTCGCTTTCTTTGCTTTCTCTGAGGCTCCGCATCACCGCGGGCACCACATCACCGGGCACCTCATCGCCCAGCACCGCTTCTCCCGACCTTACTTTATACCTGGCCAAGCTACAGAACGTCCAGAACGAAAAACACGAACTCAATTGATTCAGTCGCCGCAATGGTGACAACGCGGAGGCAAAGCGCGCGTCCGCACGACCGGCATTTGTGGTTTGGATATTGAACTAAGCTCAAATGAACTGTTGCCAGACGCGCAGCCTGAAAGCGTCCAAATTTACCGACGTCAGAGAAAGTATCGTTCACTGAACCCAATGTTTTACAATCTTTAACCGTTCAAATGCTCTAAGTTTAAAATGAAAGGCTGCGATGATTTATATTCAAAAACTTCCTTCCAGCACTTGGGAAGCGCAAGAAGTTTTTCGACGCTTCAGAAATGTAATATACTGCACCGTACATCTGTTAAAAACCTTTCTTGAATCAGGGCGGTCTCTCCCAAGAGAACGTCGATAGGTGGCGCAGGCTGCCGCCAATATAAGTACCGCAGGCCAATGCGGATACAATCCATTCTCGTTCGTTTGGCTGCCATTGTGCACCACGTTGGTTTACCGATCACTTGCCGTATCCTTGGTCTTGGGCGCAACGTGTTTCTCTGTCTACCATGACTCACATCCTAATCAAATGGAAAAGTGACAACAAAGGCGACGTTTATACCGTTCGAGCGTTAGTGGTTGAGGAATTGTCATGCCGGCTATGCAGTGACCAAACTTACATCGACTTTGCCCGCGACAAGGAGCACCTGATGAAATGAGATAAGCACAAGCAGCAGCACCAGCGCATTTGCTGGCAATAGGCAAGCTTCTTTAAAGCAAGAGCTTCAGTCAAGCTGCGATTCTGCAGCTTTTTCTCCTGCCTCCATAGCACATTTTCGTATTAGGAAGTGAAATAAAATGAATTGAATTGAAAGTGGTACTCCTCAGGATTTTATTATCTCATATTTGCTTGAAACGTTGCTAAACTCACCAAGGTGATTTCAGATAAGATAGACCAAAGGTTGACTGGTCGATATTTTTAAATCACCTGATGTTCTTTATATACTATTGTCTAGTGTCCGGTATAAACAAATCCAAACTTAGTTTTGACCAGAAAAAATATTTGGGGACAAGAAAAATTCATAAGGCATGAAGAGAGTGGACAGTTGCATTTACGCGCACTGATGGAGGGGGCACGTTTGAGAGGCGAATAACTAAAACGATAATCTTAGAGACTTCTTATTCTGTTTAGACGCAAACGAGTAAGGTTTTAAGCTTGTTTGTAATATAAAATAACTACTATTATTTAAATTTTGTTTATTGACAGTGTCTTTAAGAAAAATTGCCAAACATGCCTGCTCGAATGACAAATGGCGCATAACTTGGAGGCCTGTATCTAATGAAATAATTTAATCATTATCGTATAATTTGCAAGATAGTGTTCGGCTTATATATGGCTAATATATCGAAAAATAAAAAAGGCATCTGAGTGGTACGATAGTCAGGATATATTTAGGCAAACATGGGAAAAAATCAAACAACAAAAAGTTCCGATGGAAATTAAAAAACAAATAAAACGCAGCCAATCGGCCATTGGGAACTTTGTTTACTTTATTTTCACTACGGCACTATATGCTACTCTCTCTTACCCTCTATCTCCATCTCTCTCATCATACGTCCCTGACTTATATCTAGAATAAAAAGCATGTTCAAGCATTCTCTTTCTGCGTGATAGTGTTTTGTACTAGCAACAATCATTTCCTCGTGGAGATCATGATTATGGCGCAATACTTGACTGGAGTAGCAGGCGACACTAGTCGCTAGTTCTGGCAAACGGCCCATACAATCTTTTTTCGCATTTCCCGCTCGCTACCAAGGATGAGGGGTTCGCTTCAACCAGCAAAAGATGGCCGCCGATGCCTGTTTACTGAGCAGTCATGCCGGTCGCCATACCACTCGCTGGCTTCGCGGGCAATAATATCAGGCACAAAGAGGCACACCGACAGGGAGCAGAACCCCCAAATACTGAGCGGCCGCCTAAATACGATAGAACTTCAACACTGTCGCACATGTAAACTTAGCAAAGGTTAACATGGCGACAGTGTTTACGTTTTAGGTAGGTAAAAGCATGGGCGCGGTATGAGCCGGATCCCTACGCGAGGTGCAGGGTGAGCCCTGAGAACCTGTCTGCTGCCCTAGAGTACTACACGAAAGACGAGCTACAATGTTCGCGCCAAGGTCCAAACCAGGACGTGATCTCTGTCATGCTCGACGGAGGAGAAAACGTTCATACTAAAAGCGCTTCCGGACACGCTCATTCCGAAAGGCCTTTCGCGTTTACAAAGACAAAGCATCCTGATTCCGGCGTTGGGCTGACGTACTTCATTCCTTGCGCCCTAGATGGGTCAAATGTATTCCACACCAGGAAGTGTGCGTTTGTGTGCGCTGCGCCGATTATTACCTTTCTATTTCCGCTGAAGAGAACGTAAGAGGCCTAACATTTAACACTCAGTGAAAAGAACTCAGCATTTCTGTGCGACCCACTAACAAGTCTGTGCCTTAAGGAGACCGCGATACATCGCCAAAGGCCAGTCTTTTACACTCCATGAACTTTATAGCCCAGAGGGTGAAAAGATTGTGCTAAAAGCACAAAGTCCGGCGACCTTGTAGAAAAAAAGTTGGATCTTGAGACTTTCTAAAAGTCCTTCAAGTAACGGTGGAAAGTTGATATTTCACAACCATATCCGACAAACGCAAGATAAAACGATCTACGATGAAAAGCAGCTGCATGCAACGCGATAGCGTTGTTCTTCATCTTGACTGTTGCTGAAAACTTGACCATTGTGCTTCGACAAAGTTAAAGCATACCACTGAAGAAAAAAAAAGTTACAATATTTACATGTGTATTGACGACGAAAATAAAAAAAAGTCGCTATCATCAGTGAGGACCTCTGTGACGACGTCGCTCACACGCTTGGCTCCAGAAAAGTGAAATAGTGGGCTGAAGACAACGTTGCGGTATACTCGCACGTGCCGAACGTAAGCGACGGGCCGCCACTCGTTTAAGAATCGCAACCAGCTCACTAGTTTGCACAGATGGATTGCCCACAAGCCCAGTGGTTATGTTTTGCATCTGCATATGGGAAAATGCATGCGACGGAGTTGAGAGACTTGTGAAGCACCAGGCCACACTGAACAACCTGAAAGAACGTTCATAAACGCCATTCAGACGGCCAGGACAATGGCGAGCTTTCTATCTGAAAAACTTGGTGCATCTTGCGTATCTGGACGAAAATAAGCTTGTTCAATATCGTCAACAAAAAAAAAAAAGAGAGAGAGTGGCTGATGGTGCGCGTCTTTCCTGAATTCAGTCTTGGCACGCGTGGCGGCTGTGCAAGTCATCACAGACAGAAGGAACCTGTGACATATATAGTAGCACGGACAGTGGGATCTGGTTAGAAAAAACTTTATTAAATGGGTACATCCAGGAAAGCCTCGAGTGTAAAGTGCCGACTTTGATGCCCCAAGGACTGCTCATTTTGAATGCAGGTTTATCTTACTTATCACAGTTTACATCGCGGGGTGTTTAACATACTATTTTACTTGGTGATAGCTTATAATCTTTATCTGATCATCATATGAGAATCACGAAACGTTATCCTCGCACCAGGATAAAATATGACGAAAATAATCCCTGGAGAAGGGGTAACAAGAGGGACAAAGGACAAACACAAAACTCAAACACAGCTAGGCACTGTTGAGCGACCGAAAAAATCCGTTTGGTCCGGGTGTCGAACTCGGACTTCTCCATTACAGGTGGAGCGCTCTACCGCTGAGCTAACCAGGATTAGACGTCAGTAGAGCAAACGGGTTTATCAGCCGCCACCAGTCTACACCAACAACGGCGAAGCTACTGCAATTTAAGGTTATGATGATAATGTAATTAAATGCAAAGGTGCAAGCGAGCTGGACAAGAGATGACGAAAATAATCCCTGGAGAAGGGGAACAAGAGGGACAAGGACAAACTCAAAACTCCAAACAAAGCTAGGTGACTGGTCAGCGACCAGAAAAAGAGGATGGAGAGGTCCGGTTTCGCTACCCGGACCAGGCGGATTTTCGGTCGGTCACCAATCACCTAGCTATGTTTGGAGTTTTGTGTTTGTCCTTTGTACCTCTTGTTCCCCTTGTCAGAGATTATTTTCGTCATTATTGTCGGCCCTATGCCTTCGCATTTAATTGCCTTATCATCGTAACCTTAAATTGCTAGCTTCACCCTTGTTGGTGTTGGGCCGGAATGCACTAATCAACCGTTGCTAGTGACGTAACCTCTGGTTAGACAGTTGGTAGAGCGCTCACCGCATGAAGTGGTCCCGGGTTTGACACCCGGACCAGGCGGATTTTGTCAGTCGCTCACCAGTCATCTAGCTGTGTTTGGAGTTTTGTGTTTGTCCTTTGTCCCTCTTGTTCCCCTTCTCAGGGATTATCTTTCGTCATTCTTGATCCACTCGCTTCGCACCTTTGCATTTAATAGCATTATCATCACAACCTTAAATTGCAAGCTTGACCTTGTTGGTGTTAGACTGGTGGCAGCTGATAAAACCCGTTTGCTCTACTGACGTCTAAGCCCTGGTTAGCTCAGTTGGCAGAGCGCTCCACCTGTAATGGAGAGGTCGGGTTCGATGCCCGGACCAGGCGGTTTTTTCGGTCGCTCACAGTCACCTAGCTGTGTTTGAGTTTTGTGTTTGTCCTTTGTCCCTCTGGCCCCTTCTCAGGATTATTTTCGTCATTCTTGTCCAGCTGCTTGCACCTTTGCATTTAATTAGCATTATCATCACAACCTTAAATTACAAAACTTCACCCTTGTTTGTGTTAGACTGGTGGCAGCGGATAAACCCGTTTGCTCTACTGACGGCTAACCCCTAGGTCAGCTCAGTTGGTAGAGCGCTCCACCTGTAATGGAGAGGTCCCGGGTTCGATACCCGGACCAGGCGGATTTTTCGGTTGTTCACAGTCATCTAGCTGTGTTTGGAGTTTTGTGTTTGTCCTTTGTCCCTCTTGTTCCCTTCTCCAGGGATTATTTTCGTCATTCTTGTCCAGCTCGCTTGCACTTTTGCATTTAATTGCATTATCATCAGCTTAACCTCCAAATTGCAAGCTTCACCCTTGTTGGTGTTAGACTGGTGGCTTGGCTGATAAAGCCCGCTGTGCTCTTACTGACGTTCAGTAAGCCCTGGTGAGCTCAGTTGGCGGAGCGCTCCACCTTGTAATGGAGAGGTCCCGGGCTCGATACCCGGACCAGGCGGATTTTTTTCGGTCGCTCACCAGTCACCTAGCTGCGTTTGTGAGTTTTGTGTTTGTCCTTTGTCCCTCTTGTTCCTTCTCCAGGGATTATTTTCGTCATTCTTGTCCAGGCCTCGCGCGGGCAGCTTTGCATTTAATTGCATTTAACAGCATGAGTGGCCACAGTGGCAGGGCCGCCACCAGGATGTCACTTAATCCACCTTCTTGTCTGGTGCATGCTGTTGCTGCTTCTTGGTATCCCCTTCCACGACCGGTCAGCACTACAAGCTTGTCAACGGCAATCTAACCTCTTCGTCATGTCTGCAAGATTGGGCCAACACGTGGAATCGGTTTATCTACAAAGAAGCGCCTCCCTTTTCGGAGATTACCGTCCCTGCATCGACGCGTCAGGCCTGGCCTTGGCATCATCATCATCATCTACAGTATTTTGGGAGCATCATAAAGAAACGACCGTCGGCGGACGTCTTCAGTGGGCACAGTGGCAGGGCCGCCAACAGGATGCTCACTCAATCCACTTCTTCGTCTATGCAGCTGTTGCTGCTTCTGGTATCCCTTCCACGACCGGTCAGCACTACAAGCTTGTCAACGGCAATCTAACCTCTTCGTCATGCCTGCAGGATTGGGCCAACACGTGGTAACTGCGGTTTATCTCACAAAGATAGCGCCTCCTTCGGAGTTTACCAGTCCCTTGCATCGACGCGTCAGGCTCCTGGCCTTGGCATCATCATCATCATCGTCTACAGTATTTTGGGAGCATATAAAGAAAACGACCGTCGGCGGACGTCTTCAGTGGGCACAGTGGCAGGGCCGCTACACAGGATGTCACTTAATCCACTTCTTCTGCTCCATGCAGCTGTTGCTGCTTCTTGGTATCCCTTCCACGACCGGTCAGCACTCACAAGCTTGTCAACGGCAATCTAACCTCTTCGTCATGTCTGCAAGATTGGGCCAA
>JAZHYW010008447.1:0-40720 GCA_037355805.1 Ixodes ricinus
CCGAACCGAAATCTCCGCCGCCATCTTGGAACTGAACCGGAACCGAACCGAAAAAAAATATAACGGTAACCGGTTCAAAACGGTTCAAGGTAATTTATTTTTTTATTTTTTTGTTCGTATCACAAAATGAACATATGGGAATAAAAAATTGGCGGCTGTATTTGTATCTATTGATCAAATCGTCATATACAGTATTGCAATGTATGGTAAATTGTGGGTTTTCGTGGCGCTTTTGTATTGGCACTATGATTAACCATGTGTCACGTGACGTCATGGTGTCAATACATGTTGTCAAGTAATGTCACATGACCTCGTGACGTCACGTGACTCACCGCGTAAGCTCGATTTAATTTGAGGAAGTCACTAGATGTATTAACCTTGTTGACAGCGTGACGTAACATGACATCACGATTCTGTACCGAGAGTCACGTGACACCGTGACGTAAGCGATTTTCATAACCTTTAGTCGAGTGCTCGGGTTCACGACAATCATCATCGCCAAACATTCGGGTAACGGCTCATGTCAATTAAATATGATAATAGCCCAACTCTAATAATATCTGAAGCTCAGCCCCACTTTTGCTTTCCAAACCCTAGCCGCCTAGGGCATGACTATGATGAACACTGACGGTATATAATTAGCGTCAGATCACGTGGCCGCTTGTTCAAATGGCGAGTTGAGGAGGGGATCGACAGCTGTCTCTTTCCTTTATTTCTTCTGCATCTGCTATTACGCGGAGGGAAAACTAATGGGTGTTTTCGCAAGCTATCAACGTCAGGGGTTACTTCTTAACAGTTTTTATTGAAAGTAAAAAAAAATGTTTCAAGACCAATTTTACATTATTGAGGCACCCAAACATTTTTTCGTTGTTGCTGAACTGCATCCGAAAGATGTCCCCGAGAATAGAAGTATTGAAATGACTAAATGCGACTTATTAATATGACGTTACATAGAGCTACATGTGTGTACGTAAGGAATACCTAAAAAAAAAGATTTTAGTGATCTCAGAGGGACAGCCGAACGTTGGCAGTCGCTGTAAGTCTCACACGAGCGTCGTTCTCAAGTTATTGCCCAAGTTTCGACCCCTTCTGTATTTTGCTTAAAGGAGCTATAAAAAGATTTCCATACATCAATAAATACTACTCAGGATCACTCCCAAACGTTAATAACTGATTGAACTTGGCTTTGTTCTTTTTTCTAGGCAGTGGCAGTCGCCAAAAAATTAGAAAAATATGAGCATCAGCTATTCCCTCAACTCGGAGCCAGAAGCAGCCACGTGGCCTGGTGCCTAACTTATGCCACCAATTAACGTTAAAAGAATTCGGCTATTCTCATCACCGCAGTGGTTGGACACGAGCCACTACCCAAGTGTCCGCAGAGGCATTGATTGTTACGAGCCGATGTACAGTGCTCATGCAGTTCTCCTGTCCAATTCATGAGCCGCGCTCGACTGTCGTTAGGCGGGTGGTTTTGATCCCACAATTACGACACCAATCTTTGCGAAGGCAAGACTAAAAGAAATAGTCTCATTTTATTCTCGCAATTTCACCGCGACAAAGAAGCGTCTGAATCAGTGGCGGCCTGTGCGAGCATACTTGGGCCAGACTGGGACCAGTACGCCTCTGAAAAGTCATGAACATTCCAACCCGATATCGTTTTAGGACCCCTTTAAACTTCACGGGGTGCAAAATAAAAGCAATGAAGAGTTGCTGTTAACAAGTGACAAATAAAATTGTCGAATTAGCACACACAAACGGAGGAGGCAATTCCTCAGGAATACTTTGAGCCTTTCCACTCTGGTGAAGAAGGAAGACCAGCGAAGCTGTACCATGGTGGGAATGAAGTAATGGCCGGCCGCAAGTCGGCAAGCCAGAGTGGAAAGGCTGGAGTGGTTGGCGCCATCTATGAGCGACGGCGGCGACCAGACAACCGGCCATCCGGTTGTCTGGTTGCCGTCGTCACTTATAGATGGCGGTAGCTGTCCAAAGTTTAGTGTCATCATTTGTTTGCTGACGGACACGATACTGGGCAAACTAGCCCTTAACAGCTCCGCTGTAAAAAGAAGTGTGTGTGTGTGTGTGTCGGGGGAGAGGGGGGTTAGTTTTAAAAACATACTGTGTTGTAAAGGTTCCTCTTCTCCGCATCTTCGGCGCAGACCAAAAAGCGTTACCCCGGAAACTACTTTGTTTGCAAAAACGCTCTTGCCAAAAAAGCATGTTTTTGCCGTGCCAGACGCTCGCGCCGTTCCTTACGACGATGCACTAGGAATAATAATACGTGCCTTTCAAATACTTGCCTTTCACTGCTTGAACCTCCCGCAGCGTGCATTTTGCCCCATCGAATTCGATTTTCTCAGCAAGGAGAAATCACAATGACCACCAGCCTATAGTGTGATGACGTCACGTGCATACCATGTTAAACAGTTCAGCTTTCTGGTGAAATGTGATGTTCGCAACACTAGCAATAGATGTCCTAATTGTAAAGTTGTGCAGTATTTATAGCAGTCTCGCGATGATATATGGCAGCCTTGAGAAATGTTAGAGCGCATAGTGTTGTAATGTGAGGGCCCAAAACAAGTGCAGGTAAAACCGAATATAACATTAGCCTCCTGAGGCAGTATTTATCGAAGTTTCGAGCCAAGCTGATGAAATGTGATTTATACTAAGATTTTAGGAATCTTCGTCTGTCCTTCGCGCTATTTATGTAAAATTATGAATTTCATTGCGTGCATCTTTACGCGTCTCTTTTTGCAGTAAGGCGCTTTGTAAGGGATTATTTCGAAAAATAACATTAATTATTTCTCTCTTTTTGAACATTTCGTGCCTTTGACATCCAATCTATTATGTGAGCACAGAGTCCTTTTTGGCGTACCCTGCAACCAGATGTTTCACACTGCCAATCAGCAAACAGAAAAACAGTTTTACGCGGACTCCACAGCTCGCGTAGTTTCGAGGATCGTCCTTCCGCGTCGGTCTCAAGCAGTTATGTGAACTTTATAAAGAAAAAATTATTGATCATTATAAAAATATATTTGATTACTAACCGAATATTGGACAACATAAATAAAGGGCCGACCACCCTAAAGCAATGCCCCCAAATTATCTGAAAGCTGTTCTGCCAATCTTTTCCGACGTTTTTATCCTGGACAGGCACGTTGTAAGTGATACGGGACGGCCTTACACACATTTCTGATTTTGAAGCTAATTTAAATAACTATGTGTTCCTCACACATATAACTTCTCAAACATATAGAAGGCTGGTATTGCCTCTTTTACGTGGTGAACATTACTTTTATGTGTCTGTGGGCTAGACAAAAACAAAGTAAACAGGGGCGCGCGGCGGAACTATGACGATTACGCACGCAAACCATCAGAAAGTGTCCAAATAAGTAACTGCCATGTCGAGTAGAACGTGAAATACTACTTCGTTTTACTTAACAAAAAAAAAAGCGTTAACGGGCCTTGTTTGCATAGCATCCTCATTTGCCGCGCAAGCGTGCCTCGCGTGGCCTAGTCAAAAGTTTCTGACTCGCAACCGAAGGGTCATGGGTTCGAATCCCGCCTAAAATTCTTAATTTTTTTTCTTTAAGGCAAAGGAATTACTTTAAAATGTGAAATCATTTGAGACATATGGCGACCTTTAATTCGCATTACATGTCATGTTTTAACCACTCTCATTCCACGCGTGATGTCACGTTTCACCTGAGCATTGTGGGTCGTTTGAAATTATTGCGCGAGGGCATGTAGCTCTGACGTCATGACCCTATCGACCAATCAGGATTTTCCAGTCATGCCACCGACATCAGGTTTTCTGCGACATGAGCTCCTTAACGCTATCGCGTTAAAATCATCAACTAGCAAGGGTGATGCTCATCTGAAAATTAAATTGACCGGCATCTTGTCAAGAACAAACCTCAACAGCCAGGATATATACCAGCTTATCCTGTATAAGAAAATGTTCACTTGGGCAAGCGCTATTTTGGGCCAGATTCAATCTGAGTGCGAAGGTGCGTATAGATTAGAGTGAACAATTGCGATTACTCCTTGCTGCATGATTAGTAGCATGCATGCGGTGCTGAGTGCAAACAATGTTTGGTTAGAACAACAAGCATTTTGATTGCCGCTCGGTGTTTCTATAAAAAATAGACTGAAAGGAATTATCCTAAAACTTTTGTGACATTTTGAAAATTTTAATGCTTTTAGCTCAGTTGTGTCGTCATCATATACATATATATTGTGAAGCGTATATCGTAAACCATATTTCATGACATATATGGCCACGAGGTGCTCATTTCATAATTTTATGTGATGTAATTAATTCCCTGGTTCAAGGACACAATAACGATTTCACTTTTAATACTGCGACACAAAGTTGTACTAATCAGGGGTATTTTAGGCAACATACCGCACTTCGAGACAACATTTTATACAGTGTAAATAGATCAGCTTGAATTTTAGAATTTTACCTAAACACGAAGAAAGGACAAGAAAATGCAGTATAGTTCTAAATTTCAAGTTGATCTATTTACAGGTATGTATCAACAAGCTCAACTCTTTACTCTTGTACTTAAACATTTTGATTCAGGCAAAATATGTGTTACTGGTAAACAAATGGGATGTTGAGTCGTATGAACACCACGTTATGTACACCGTACGTTAATGTAGATTTTCTTCTACTCTTGCGTCGAAATTAAATAACTGAATTTCATATTTTTGGTACCGTAAAAAGGAAAGTAAATAGCACGGACGATCGAAGAAACTGTATAGTTAATCGTTTCACGGCGTAAATAGTGTATATTGCCAGAACAACGCGGAAAATATATTCTCAATTTAGCGGTTCAAACCGGTTCGAACCGGTTCGAACCGGTTTGAACCGTTATTTTTTGCTGCCCGGAACTGAACCGGAACCGAACCGAAAGCCGTGAACCCGAACCGGAACCGAACCGATAAAAATTTCGGTTCGACGCCGACGGGCACGACTGCTATAGTGGGCCAACAAACGCGAACCACATACACACACACAAAGACGCTCCATCTCCCACCAGTCTGGAAACCTTAGCCATAGCGGAGGCCATCAGGGACCACGCGACCAAGGGAGATATCACAATCAGGACCGACAGCCAAGGGGCCATACGCAACTTCAGGGACAACGCCCTTCCCCCACACATTACAACTATGCTAACAGACACCATGATCAACCATCCTCATACCACGGTGACCATAGAGTGGGTACCGGGACATCAGGGCATTAAGGGGAACGAGCTTGCCCATGAGCTCGCCCGCGGAAACCTCAATCCGGGCGTCCCCATTTCATGGCCCCATTCCTACGACCCCTACATTCATAGGGCATCTATGCATAAACAGAGAAAGAGGACACTTAAAGAGCTCCGAGAAAACAAAACAGTACTAAACAGCCCCTCTTACCTACTAAACAGAGAAGACTCAACTATAGTGCGGAGAGCGCAGACTACAAGCCTCATGACTGAACACCTTAGACACTACATCAGCGGCGCAAAAGGCACACCACAGTGCAGCACCTGCGGGCGGTACCCCAGCAATGCCCATCAGCTATGGGACTGCCCCAACGTAGCTGTCACAACTAAAACAGCCCTACAAACACTTCCAGCCAGACTTAAGCCCGGGAGCTGGGAGGAGTGGGCCAATCCCCCTGCCGGGACCGAACTCATCCTCTGGCCGCTCTTAGTTCAGCACGTTAAGAACGTGCTGGGCGATGAGTGGTAAAGAAAATGACCCAGGACAAATTTTTGGGTGCGAATAAATGTTTACTCACTCTCTCTCTTTCTTCATCCAAAACCTGTTTGCGGATGCATGTTCGAAGCATCCAAATGTGCGAAGCAAACGGGCTTCGAAGATGCTTGGGGCATTGAGCGTAAATTTAATTTTCTCGTCGTGTCTGCGCGGAACAATGCGATAAAAGCAATAAAGAGAACGGCTTCACATAACGAGATTTCACGATTTAATTAAACGCTGTACATTAGCAACGACAGCGGCTTTGGCTCGTCGCGATGTCTCGCGTTGCGTCAGTCTAATCAGACCCACGACAACACTGCCAGCTGCTGTTCTTCTGCAGTGGATGCAGCAGCTGGGATGCTCCAGAAAGTACGAAGAAAATATATTACTGTCTCAAACCAACGCTTACAAAAAAACAAAAAAAAAACACTTACACTGCTTCAAAGTTTAAGATAAATTTAATTTTTTCACAAGAAATTTTTTCTCTTAAGAGTATCCGTCTTGAAGCAGAAATACGATGCGTCAAGGTTGTTGGCGTTTTGTTGCTTAGTATCGTTCTTTATTTGTGTCATATACTTTTTCTCATATTCTTTCGGATGAGCTGAACAAACGCTCTTCGAAGACTATTCAAATATACCTTTTTAACTGCGCCCAATACGGTGAGAGCGGCACAGGGGAGTTTCAGTTGTCCCGTCCACCAGCGCCAGCTTTCTGTATACGGAGCGCAAGCTCGTCCGCTTCTGGCTTAGGGGTTGCAATGATGTCAGAACGTCGAGCTCTTATTGGCTGATTGAAAACAAAGAATAGTGGGTAGACCTCGAGGCATCTATAGCATTGAGGCCTATACCCACCATCCTTTCAATCAAAGCCAATCACAGCTCGGCGTCGTTCTGACGTCATACCCAATCCTGCGCAAGGAGCAGACGACTTTCACTCCGCATAGCTTCGATGGAGCGATCGGCGTTTTGACGAGCCTCGAGCGTGCACGGCCAGCCGAAGTACGGCGGAAGGCAAAGAGCGCGGAATGGGAGTCGGAAGACTAGAGCAACGTTTCGTGTACGCACAAGTACGACCAACTTGCCGGAAACAAACATGTTTGCAATCATTCGGTACTTCCGACATATCGATCAACCAAAGGAAAATTGTTGTTTTCACGAGGACTTGCGTGATGCTTGCAAGCCCTTTCGAAAATTGGCTCACCCAAAACAGCAACAACAAAACAACAACAAGAAAAGTTCAATTTATTGGAAAGTGAAGTCCTGGACGCGTTCGATAACTACTGCTTCTCAAAAAGGCTCGGTCACGGAGGCTCTCACGGGGAGTCCGACTGGAAGTTCGACAGAGAGCACGTTTATTGGTAGCGTGTTGGCGTGCCGCCTCTTACACTGACGTTGACAATGGTGGAACCGTGCGCCGCGATCCATCGTGGCGACGTCACCGAACGAGGCCGGCACCACGAGCGCCTCGCGCGGAACACCACTGTTTGTGTTCAGAGCACACACACAAAAAATAAATAAATATTAAAAAAGGATCGATATTACGTTTATGCTTGCTCATTGCTGCAGAAACGTGGCGTAACTATATTTTTTTTCGTGAACTCTGTTTTTGGCTATATATATATATATATATATATATATATATATATATATTATAAAAAACTGTGTAAACACCCAGGTCCTTTAAAGCAGGTCGTCGTCCTTTTGTCTTCCTCGGTCTCAACTTTTCAAGGTGTTGAAAGTTCACCAGCTCGCCTGCACCTTCTTTGTTATATTTCTATCGCCGTCTTCAGACTTTCATTTGGCGTAATCGTTGGTTTTGAATTAAACGAAGAAACGGCAAAGCGGGAAAGACGACCAGCACAAATGCCTATGACATTCGTAATTCCCGTAAAATTCAAGATTAAAAAAAAAAAATGAAGCGAGCATTGACTTTTTGTTGGTGTTCGGGCAAGAGGAAAGGCGGCATGTACAAGCAAAGGATTAACTGCTTAACCCGTAAGTTACATGAGGTTGGCAGAAGTATAATAATGAAAAATAAAGAGTTTTATTAGATCCGCATGCGGTTCGTCTGCTATATACCTCCAGAAATGTTATACGTCGAGAAGCTGTGGAGAGGAGGAGGAGGTGAGGGCGTACGATGACGTCAGGTCGCCGAACTATGATTAGAGGGATTAGAGGTATAGGCCAAGGCTAGCTGCCCTTGTCTCCGCCCTCTCTCTCTCTTTTCTCCAATCAGAGCGAGGCAAAGCGTCCTACCCACTACCTTTCCAATCAGAGTTCTGCGCTGCAACGTCATCGCGCGCTCTCGCCTCCTCCACTCCTCCGGTTTTTTCCGTGTAGGGAGGACCAAAAATATTGACAGGGTAGTCTTCTGACACCGTATAGACCGCCTAACAAAAACAAAATTGATACCGGGCAGGGATTTAGATAGAGGCATGTTTGTGGAAATACAATTTTATGTGAACGTTCTGTTTAGAACGAGCTGACATCGTCGCCGATCGGAATCTGTATATGTAATTTCTACACCATACCATAAAGGGGTACGAAAACGAAATGACGTGGCCGCGACCTCTCTATACTCCGTGTCACTAAAACTGTGCAGTACAGCCGAAGCTATAGAAGAGGGAGCGTATGCATTCCTGCTCAAAGGGAGGAAAAGGAGGAACGGGAGAGAAGGGCTGGAATTCTCCCGTTCCTTCTCTCTCTTGTCTTGAACAGGTTGGCATACGCTTTCTCGCTTGCAGCTTTGGCTGTATTGCACAGTTTTTAGTGAGCGACTGCAGCGATATCGACGCCGCGTAGCGGCAACGCCGAAGCTCAAGAGAGGAGGTCGTTTCGACTCTGTCGTCAGCTATCGCTGCTTGGTTCTCGTAGGCAGCATAGAAACAAACATCGCTTCCACTAATTATTTTTATGCTTCCGCCATGTCATTCCTACGCACTGACTAGAAGAAGGTTTCTACATTCGAAAAATCGATTTCCTTTCATATATAACACCGATTTTACGCCGCAGTGAAAGAAATTTATCGTGGTCCGCGTGCTGAACGACGAAAACGACCTCTCTTCGTCCGCCATTTTGCCTGACCAGCGCGCACCCTATAGTTCGCTGGAGTCGCGAATACCTCTCGCTTCAAACTCGGCCAGCGAAAGCGCATTGAAAATCGCGCTCGTGACGTCAGTGGCTCCTGCACGGCCAAGGTTTGCGAGCGTTGCCGCGTGATGGCGTCAACGCGTGACAACCTCCCCTAATAGTAATATCTGAGGAAGACTGTACGTCCTATGTCCTACACGTAGCTTGCCCGTAACGTTATTCGCGGCCATGCCGGTATTTTATGTGCCACGGGCGTTCGGTTCACTGAGCTTGTTTCGCACCGCAGAAGTAGGAGCTCGAGGAGACCTGCAAATAGAAATAACCCTCAGTACCTAGTAATGGTGACATCTGCAAGCAAGCTATGTATATAAGGAATCTACTGGGTGCCATATTTGAGCGCGTTATTCCCTGCGCATGTGGGGCAGGAGGGGGGGGGGGGGGTAGGAGTGGAATGGTTTGCCTGGCAGAGGTCCGCGCATCCTCAGACCGAGCTGCTACTTACCGTCTGCAAAAAGCGGCGACCTTGATGGCGTGGAATGCACGCAGCGGAAGCACTGTGGAAATTAACGTACACAACGTGGTAGACCCGTAAGCGTTCTCCACCAAGTCCCATTCAGGACTAACCCCACGAGGGAGCCATACTGCCGCGAACTGGCGCTGCTTCTAAGAAGCCGATGACGTGGCGGCATTCCAACAGAGCTTCACAGACTTTCAAAATCTTGAAATCTGCTCGTTCGTTTTAAAATTAGTCGTCATGACTTTTCTGCCGGCAGACCAGAAAAAATAGTCTCGAGTAGTGTTTCGGGGCTGCCGCCACAACGTAGACCATATCTAAACAACGAAATAAGAGCAAACATTTTGTTTCCGTACCCCTTTAAAGTCCGACGTACAGCCTGGGTTTTCTGCGGGGAAGATAATCCTCTTAGCGTCCTCCTCTCCTCAACTGGGAGGGGCGCCGTGTTGGGGCAGGGTAAAAAGTGAAGAGGATGTAAGAAAGGAGGGAACGGGCAAAAGTGGAAAGCGCGAAGCGTACTTCGGCCTTTAAGCTGACTGTTACATAAGACATGATGCAAACTCGGACACGCGCCGATATTAGATCAGAAACCGAGTTAATCCCTCAGTTATTATTAACTCTAAAGTATGACCGGAGGGTAACTTACTAATTCACGTTCGTTCCTAGCTAAGCTCTTTCTTTTTTTTTTTTTTTTGAGGGAGCTAGTTTAATTAACATATCAACTATTCATTACATACGTCGAAGCTATACATAAAATTACGGAAAAAACAACAAAAATCATGAAACGACATCAATACAGGCGTATCGCAAGGCCAAGTTTACGAATAGAATATGAGGGGATCTCCAGGCTCAAAAATCCCCGAAGCGTTTTGGGGGAAATTAAAGCGCATTTGTATGTATATGTGTGTATGTGTGTGTATGTGTGTGTGTGTGTGTGTATGTGTATGGAGAGAGTGTGAGAAAGAGATTTTTATTGATTCAGGTTTTTCAAGGGAGTAAAACGAGGTATAATGCATTTCTTATGGTCTGATCACTTTGTACGGCCTCGTGCGTTCAAATGAATGCATGTGTGTCTGTTGGCGCCTCGTCCCGCCGGTTGAATAGACAACAAACTGCTTGAAAACGATGGATGGATTGATAGTAATGACCCTTGGTATCGGGCGGAAACTTGCGGCCCTAGTAACCTAGCAGGCAGCCGACCCATGCAAGCAATGTGCTTCTTATGCCAAATACTCATTGTTAGCAACCTCACAAACGACTGAACAAGCGGCATCTACTGTATATTGTTCGAGTCACAAAAGGGGCGCTTTTGAAGTGCTGGCAAGCAGCGTTGGGTGTTTGTTGTTTCCTAGGGGACTGAGGTCGTCGGGCCATTTCGTGAAACAAAACTTCCTCTAGAGTTTTTTTTTATTTTTTAATTTTTTGCTTTGAAATTTGTAAAAGACCGCCTCACACCTAGAATTTGCGTACAATGTTTAAATTGGTTATACAAAGAATTTTTATTACGTTTTACAACTGACTACACAAGAGTATGTTTCGCGACGTCCCTCTCTGTGACCTAGTGTACACTCTAAAAAAAATATGTGCATCTACTTTCACGCACAACACTCGGAGAGCCAATCAGCGCAGCTTACGGAGGCAGCTCAGCGAATGACGATGCCGAAACACATGTTTACACCAAAAAACGCAGTCTGAGTTGTGACATTAAGCAATGCAAAACGTCCCGCTCGCATTGCTTAATGTCACAACTCAGTCTGCGTTTTTGGGTCTAAACAGATGTTTCGGCATCGTCATTCGCTGAGCTGCCTCGTAAGTTCGCTGATTAGCTCTCCGAGTGTTGTGCGTGAAAGTAGACGCATCAGACCTTTTTTAGAGTGTAGTACCTCCTTCGCGCTGGGAGGCAGAAACCTGTCAAGCTACGGAATGTAGCTTTTTCCCCTGCCTCCTTCTCAAAACTGGAGTCGATAAAAATGAATTGAATTGAATATTTGGGAGTCGGCCAGGGCTTTCCAACATTTGCGACGAGATTCTTCGGTGGCGCCCTCTTACGGTGACGACATATTACCCGTGACGACACGACCAGTGCAATAAGTTTCGAACGATAATTTCGATGGTCGCTGCGAAGAGTACGCTGGAAGATGGAAGCAATCGTGTTTCTGGACCAATACGGCCAAAGACGACAGTCTGGTATCAAGTTTATTTCCATCGATGAAAGCAGAATGAATGCATCCCCCTTGTGACGTCATCGTACGCGTTAGCGACGTCTCTGGTCGCGCAAGTCGCCAATAGATCTTATGTCGCAACTGACTATGGTCCCGCCTCGAGTGCCGCAGTGAATAATGCAGAGACGTGCGTGCGTTTTGCGTTTGCGTCATTTACTGTGACCCACGTATGCTTCTTCCACAGTTAACTTGAAGAAACTCAATATCACAAAACAAAGCTTTAAAGAAGAGTTCCCGAGAAGATAGCGCGCTAAAAAATAAATAATCGTCCATTAAGACGTCTAGACGTCGAGGTAAAACACTTTCCGAACGACAGTCGGCAAACTCCCGTTTCTCATACGCAGCTTTGCCTCTTTTTTGACACTTTGGGTGTTTGTTGTTTTGAATATTTGGACGGGTGAGGCAACAACAGCACAGAGACACGCTGTGCGAGCAAAGCTTTTAATGCACGCCGGGTAGCGTTTGCGAATATGCCCCGAACGCGTGACATTTGCTGTCCTTATCTCCACAGCAAAATTTTTTTTCGCAAAAAGCGGCAAAAAATAGAATTGCCTCGTTTCATTTAGTTTCAAGTTGCGAGGAGACATTTTAAAGGAGACGCGGGGATGCATTTGGTTCGTCGCACCAGAGTAGTTTTTCGCGGAGTTTAACCCAATTAGTTCAAAGCGAGCGCGACGTGCCAGGTGTTGAATTGTTAAACAGAATTAGAGTTCGTAAACAATAGGACGGCGACCAAAAAACAAAACAAACACAGTAATTACCAAACTTTGCTTAACCCTTGAAAATGCTCGAAGTATACGCGTCGACACTTTTAAACTTTAAACGCTGTTTTCCCTGGTTTCCACAATGACTTCGCTTTCGCTGTTTGTTGAGCACGTAATTTACATGCTGAGTTTCGTCCACCACGTTGATAATCCCGGACGTTGAATTTTCAAATAATATCGCTTCGCCATCGCAGTGACTGGCTTTCTATATGCGGCGAAAATGATAGAACGAGGTAAATGTATGTTTGTTTTTTGTTTAATCACATCTATAAAGTAGCCAAGAACCATTTAAAAAAATTTCCTAATGAGCAAATTATGATACAGATAGTCAAATGCTAGTGAAATCAGCGGTATAGACCGAGAGTAAGTTTTTTATCCTCAACATTTTTAAGTATATGTTATTTTTGGTCTAGAAGAGCGAGTTCGTTAGAGAGATGTTTACGAGAACGAAATTGACATTAACCTTTTAGGTTGTATTTATCCATATATGTTGTCATTCTAAGGAGTATAATTTTTTCTAGACCCTTAGAAAATACCAATATGATTGAAACGGGTCGGTACTATACCGGGGTAATTTTTATTACCATTTTTATATATGACTCTTACTTTAGCTGGTTGCATTCGACTGGGAAATACTCCGGCTAGCAAGCATAGATTAAAGACGGGCGTTAAGCAAGGAGAAAAAAGATCAATTACATGCATAACCGGCGTAATCTGTAATTCATTGGAGACACAACTTTTACTATATTTAAGCGCATTAAAAAGAAATATGACATCTGTATCAATTATAGGCGTGCGGAACTTTGATATATCGTTTTGCATATTTATATACTTCCACGAATCTGACTCAGGACTTTCTTTAAAGAGGATAACGAAATAATCAATAAACGCATTCGCCAATGCTCAACGTGATAAGTCCTGGGCATTGTTGTTTATCTTTTCTATTTGTTTCGGCGCACATGAACGACCCAAGACACACTACAGTGTTTTTTTTCCATACAACGTCAACTTTGTTACAACACATTTTCAAGATCTCACAAAAATGCACTTCTCTAGCATCTTGAAGTTCTTCTTTTGGTTGACTTCGATACAGCTAGTTTAAAGCTTTGCAGTTCTTCAGTTTCTCTGGTTTTCACAAATTTATTCCATTCCTGGGCGCAATCCTGGTACGAATTTTTGTGAATAATTCCTTTGTTAACCATGACGACACTTTCTACACGTACGTAGTGATTTGCGTGGAAAACAGTTTTCTTATAGTTTTTGGAATCTATTTAGAAACAAGTTATATGCCACATCTGCGTTCGTTTCTTGAAGGACGTCGTTCCAGTCCAAACAAGAGAGTTTCGGTCTAAAATCTTTCAACGCTATCGGTTGTTATGTTTTGTAATTTCATTGACTGATCATTCTGTTTTTTGTTTGCAATTTTATTTTTTATACACAAAAATATGCCCAAGTGATCACTTATGTCGGCTAATACGACTCCAGATTTAGCGTATGATACATCGTGACTTGTGATAAATAAATCAAGTAGCGCCGATGATTCATTAGTAATCCTTGTTGCCGAAGCTATCGTATTAACGCATCCGCCGCCCGTAATCAGTGCATTCATCTGTATTTTACATGTCGTTTCAAGAAGCATATTTCTATTAAAATCGTACCTAAGATTATGTAATACTTATTTTCATTTGCATACTCAAGGAAAGACTAAAGGTAAGTAAAAAAAAAAGACAATGGGTTCCCACCTGTCGGACAGTAACAAACCGCAATAATACTACGACCTATCACTAAGTAAATTATCTCGTAATATTTGTGAACACAACAATAATCAGTGAGCGTTTCACAGGAAATGTGCGATTTAACCAAGGGAGCCACGTTACCACCCATACACGCCTTACGATTAAAAAAAATAACTGTTATACATTGGTAACTTTAGAACGTTAGTAGTATTCGTGAACAAAGTTTCTGAAAGCATTATTTTAACAAACAAACATTTCAATTTATCAAAAAATAAGTCAGGCTCGTCTACTTTGTTTCGCGCTGATCGAGCGTTAATGTGGAAACACCTGAAAGAACTGCAATATTCACTTCCCAAAAAGGTTTTCACATTTGATGGAAGAAAGGAGTCATCATCTGACGGAGAATTCTGAGCGTCCATTTTATTATTCAACAACAAATTGGCGTTGTCATATATTGCAAAAGAAAAGAAAACTAAAACTGAGTAAGACTGACATGAAAAGCATCACACAAGTTTCTGTAAATTGTCTGACGTAGTGGGCCGTAGACCTCCCGGTTTTAACCGAAAAAAAAAGTGATAAACATTTGTCGGTGTCAAAAACAGAAAATCGATCAAAACCGATATCCACCGAGAAACATCCTTTGCTGTCAAAAAGACAAAGATCAGGTAAAAACCGAACAACTCAAGATATTCTTAAAATGTGCGCTTCGGCTAGCGCTGTTTGTGTCCACACCCTTCGTCTAACCCTGGGACACCTAGATTTCATAATAATCACTGTTTCTAGCGTACTTTCGAAGCAGATCGCCGAAATATATTCATATCTTAAAAATGATTGAACACGGAAAAACATCCGCAGATTTGTTTTTATAATCAATACTAAAAATCTAAAATTATATGACCCATAAGTATAAGACGCGTTAATTTGCAGCTCAACGAGCTAAATGTGAAAAGACTCTTGTCTTTCCCTTCGACTTGAACATTTCTTAATTCTTTTCGCACCACAGCTTCGAGTGTTGCGTTATGATTAAGTATCACCACCTATTCTGCACACTCACCGTTTTTTCTTGTTTTTTTTTGCTATAGTTTTAAAAGTAGCAGAAGGAGGCGCTGTTGGCAGTTTACGTCCCCGCGAACTTCCGGTCAAGCGAGAGGACAAAATCCCCACCATAGCACCGCTTCTTATAACGTTCATAAAATATTTTATGACCAGTTCTCCAGGTGGTTAGGTTAAGAACCGGTTAGCCAGGTACTTGTTGGATATTTTTTAATACTCCAGGGCCCGTTTGCTCGAAGCGCTAACCGCGGCTAAAGTTAGCCGCAGTACCTAGGAGAGGAATTTTGAAATCACGTGACTGGCTCGGTAGGGATGCGGGGAAACATGGCTGGTGAGTGAGCGCCGCTCGCTTTGGAACTAATATGTCGTTGTAGCTGCAATATCGGGCGCGTCAGTCAGCAACGAATGGTGCAGGAGGCTTTCGCTTTGCCTTACCTCACTTAAATCGCAAAGCATGAGCAATGACCTCGCCGCATTTTTTAGATAGTCTTTCGATTCGATTCTGGCCATTCCTAAGCCTAAATGAACGCGATAATTGTCGGCTTTGGCAACGTCTTTGGAAAGTGGATTGCCTTGACTCAATCGGCCGGCTATTGATAGCACACAAAAGCAGACAGCGTCCCAATAGACTCTTTTTCTAAATTACCCAAGCATCGAGAAGAACGCTGGAAGTGTAATTCTACGGTCCGCGCGCGCTGGCCTTCCTTTTATAAAAGATTCGAAGTAAATAATCATAATAAGGCTTTGACGAACGCGCGTGCAAGGCAACATTTGTTTTAGACTTTTTGCTTTAGAACAATTACTACTGCAGACGCCAGCACGCACGTGCGACGCGTGTAACTACACTCGTAGCATGCACCTCGGTGCTTGGGAAATTTAGAAAAAGGTTTATTGGGACGCTGTCTGCTTTTGTGTGCTATCAATACCCGGCCGATTGAGTCAAGGCAATCCACTTTCCAAAGACGTTGCCATGGCGACAATTATCGCGTTCATTTAGGCTTAGGAATGGCCAGAATCGAAAGACTATCTCAAAAATGCGGCGAGGTCATTGCTCATGCTTAGCGATTTAAGTAAGGTAAGGCAAAGCGAAAGCCCCCTGCACCATTCGTTGCTGACTAACGCGCCCGACATTAGAGCTACAACTACATATTAGTATTAAAGCGAGCGGCGCTCACTCACCGGGGCACCGCCATGTTTCCCCGCATCCCCACCGAGCCAGTCACGTGATTTCAAAATCTCTCAGGTACTGTGGCTATGTTTAGCATGCGCAGGTTAGCTCTTCAAGCAAACGGGCCGAGTAAGGCAACTCGATCCCCTCGTGTATGCGAAATAGCAGAGCAGAATGACCTCCCTAAATTTCGCAGAATCGTTCAATTTCTGTAAAGCTTTATCGTCCCAGGAAATTTCAGATCAACAAGCTCGGAAGGCCTGCCGAAACGGGAGCGACCGAAAATATCTTTTTAGTCACTTGATTATCACCACCACCACCACCACCACCACCACCACCACCACCACCACCACCACCATCATCATCACCACCATCAGCATCATAACCATCGTCATCATTCATCGTCACCACCACCACCACCACCATCATCATCATCATCAACATCATCAGCATCATAATCATCGTCATCATTATCATCGTCACCACCACCACCACCACCATCACCATCTTCTTCTTCTTCTTTTCATCATCATCACCATCATTTATATTTTCTTACGAACCACACCAACTCATGTTTACAAACAAACCGGAGCGCCCCTAGCGGACGCCACCGGCGCCGCGCATGCGCGGTGGATGGTGGGCAGAAGCCCGCCGTCGCCCATAAACAAACCATCGAATTGCGTTGTTGTCGGCGTCGGTGGGAGTCCCCGGGCTCTTTTTCGCGTTGGAATTGTTGATTCTACGTCTTCCTAACACTGTCTGACTACTTGAGCGGCTTCAGCAAAATTACCGAGGCCGAACTTTACGTGAATAATGTGACGTGCGGCGATTCATTTCACGTGGACGCCGCAGAATGGGCGCTAAAGCCTGACTCCCACGATGAGATTCTGCTTCGCTATTTTCAGTCGCTACGTCGCTGGGGCTGCAAAAGCGTGGACCGTAGCTAAGATGGTGGACGTCGATACTGAAAACCGCAAGTAGAATCTGGCATTACAAGTCGGTGAAGGCCACTGGTAACAATGATCAACATCTTCTTGTATCTACTTTTTACACTTAGCCTACTTACCCCAACCAACCTTCAAAAGTGTTTTGAGGCCTGCACTTAGTTCTTATCGCAATTACCGGGTCAACGTTTGGTTTACGGGCCGCTGTCGTTTGAACGAGCTGACGACAAAAAGCAGACAAGTTTGAAAGAGCAGACGACAGTTCGAACGGATGCGCAATGGAGTACGGGCAAGAAGCACCGCGTCCCGCGTCAACAAACCATTGGAATGTCACGTTGTCGGCGTCTGTGTGAGTCTGCATACTCTTTTTCGCGTATGAATTGTCGATTCTACGTCCTCATAGCATTGTCTTACCACTTTAATCGCCTGAGCGAAATTATCAAGGCTCGTTACGCCGCTAAACTTTGCGAAAATAATTTGACGTGCTGCGATTCATTCGCATGAACGCCGCAGAATGGACGCCAAAACCATGATGAGATTGTTCTAGCTATTTTCGGTCGCGACGTCGCTCGTGCTGCAAAAGTGTAGAAGGTAGCGGCGATGATCGACGTCGATACTGAAAATCGGAAGCGGGAACAGACCAAGCGTAACAAGTTGGTGATGGCCACTGGTACCAATGATCAACATCTTGTATCTACTGTTTACACCGAGCCTACTTAAGTCCTTTGAGGCCTGCAATTACTTCTTATTGCAATCACCCGGTCAAAGTTTGGTCTACGGGCCGCTTTTGTTTGAACGAGCAGACGACAAAAAGCAGACAAGTTTGAAAGAGCAGACGAAAGTTCGAACGATCAGGCGGCCGTGTGAATTTGAAGACGCACTGAACCCGTGGGTGGTCCGGACAACTTGGCGGTTTTCTCTCGTTCATGTTGGAACAAAGCAAATACATCTGGAGACCACAAAGTGTTGCCCGCACAAGCAATCGTAATTCGACAGCGTCTGGTTTGCCCTTTTCACGGCTACTATCCACTTTCTCGGACGAACGGAGGGGGCAGAAACACATGAAAACTGATCTTCAAACCTTTCCAGACTCTCTTGGTACAGCCCCCGTCGCAGTATTTTGACGAGGAGGAAGGTTTTTGTCTGGTTTCTTCAAAAACAACGCAGGAATGCATGTCTCGCACGGCGACTTCTGCCCACCACCCCAGACCGGAAGTGCGCCCGACGCGCCACCACCGCGGCGTGACGTAGGAGAGTTGAGTTCGTGTATACGAGGCAGTGGGCGTATAGACGTGAGATACCATCACAAAATTAAGACTAATAAAACACTGGAATCTATATGGCGGGATTGGCAAGGGGAGAGAAGCGGCTGCCGTAAATATACATTCGTATCATTTATCGAAACAATGGGGTCGGGCAGTGAGTTCCAGTGTATTTTTTATAGGCAATGGTAATGTAGTCATCCGATAAGAGTGCAGTGGACCATGGAGTTACACGTATATTACAATGGTCGATAGAGGCCAGTGTTCCTGACGACCGAGGCCTGGAGGCTGGCAATGATGAAACAACACGTGCCGTGTTCCAGACATCGCCTTGGGAGAATGTCTATCCACTGTCTCTCCGGTTCACTTTCGACACTCACAGCACTCTTTTGTCCCTGGTTTCGGTTTCAAGCTCTGTTATTTCAGTCTGAAAAAAACAATATATATATATATATATATATATATATATATATATATATATATATATATATATATATATATATATATATGTATAGCATTTGTGTTGTTCGCATTAGCCTAAGCTTGTTGAACGCCACCACCTCGGGTAGAAAAACACAACTAAAAAGGCTGAAGGACAAATACATTTTTTTAGACAGATGCAAAGTAGGAGTTCTTGATACACAAAGAGCAACCTTTCAACATATCGAGTCCGTAGCCCACCGCTCGTATGTGAATAAACTCGATAGGATCTTTCCTCTTGCTCGTGAAAGCACACTGCGTTTGAAATGCCGTCAAAGGCGGCACATTTGCCGCTATCCTCCCTCTTGATGCATCTTTGCATATTTTCTTGTCATCCGATTCGGTCTTTTACTGGTTATCTGTCTTTAATCTTTTATCGTAAAATTATTTAAACCCGTTTTTTTTTTCTTCTCGGACTGAGTTTTGCGCATTTGCATTTGCACCCGTAATATCGGAAGACATAAGGACAGGGACTGAGGAAATCCAAAAAACCGTATACAGACAGGTGTCGTTAATATGGACCCCTTTAATACGAATACCCCGCTATATCGACATTTCATGGACGAGCTGCATTTTTGTCTTTGCGTTTTTTTGATTGGTGTTGTCTATAGAAAGGGGTTAGCCGGGCGAGTTTCTTAATGCGAAAGCATTTACTGCGCCATGTAGCGTAGCCGGCGTTGTCTGTAGCCGTTGTCTGTAGCAGCGAAAAACGGCACCTATATTGCCATTGGCTGAGCGAAACGGCACCTCAAATCCCATTGGCTGGACGAAATGGCAGCTAAATTCCCATTTCCAATAAAACACAAAGAAAAGCCCAGCAACGCAGATGCTTCGTCACTGAAGCAGTCGTGAAGCCGGCGGGGTTCGCCGCGCACGCGCTGTGGAGGAGCGTGATGTCACCAGCGGAGCGCCGTGTGCAAAAGGAACACATGGCGCGCTGCTTGCAGGAATACGCTACGTGTAGGAATGCTTTCGCAGTCCTACACGTAAGCAGTCTTAAGTGTCTCTGCCAAATATTTATGAAAAACTCACATTATGAACCATTCTTTTTTTTTTTTTGGGGGGGGGGGACAAGATATCATTTTGGCTGTTTTTGTTATCTCTTTACTGAAGCGGGAGAGCGGTCAACAGTATACGGTCATCGCGTAACTGTATTTCACTACTTCAATCAATGGCTATCCATAGAGAGGCAAAGCGGTGGACTCTGTACGCTGACATGCCAAGCTGATAACGACTGTGGAATTAGGGAAAGGACTCGTTGTTTTTAAGTATAGCAGAACATGGTTTATTTCTAATGTAACTGATTTAAGTAAGCGAGCGAAGGCACGTCCGCCTTCGACTGTGGTGTAAGAAGAAGGGCGAAGTCGCCCGCACCAAGCGTCCGTCCAAGAGGGGGCTCGTTGTTTATGACCCCACGGTGGGGCGCGCTCTCTCCGCGGCCTCCCGTCCCTCTCCGCGGTTTCCCGGAAAGGGGGCTGGTGCCTCGGTCTGGGCTCGTCTTCCAAGTCGTTTTCCGCTCCTCTCTTCCCGGCTCGGGCATCCCCATGTTATCTTCTTTTTATTTTGCAACAACGACCATTGAGCCGCGTCCGATCATTCTCGACCATTTCTGAACCTTCTTGGGCGATTTCGAACGTTTCCGAAAGGTTCTTGACGTTTTCCAAAACCAACCAAGGTGCTAACCTTCATTTTTTTTCCTCTCTCTTTCTTTGTCCTTTTTTGTGCATGTCGCTAGAATGTAGCTAAGGCACATCATAACCTCCTCCATGACAAAAAAAGAAACATACTTTATCGCAGGTGAAAACGATCTAGCAACGTGTTCCAAGTAGGAACATGACATTTTTAAAGATTATGTTATGTACATATGTATGCGATGTGCGATGCCAATTAGAGCTCAAACATAGCATCCTATTTTCTTTCTAATGTTTTTTTTTCCTTTCATTTTATATATACACTATATAGTGTCGCGCCTCGACACAAAAGTAGATGTCTCACGTACACACACCACTCGGCCGTTTTACTCTTGAGAAAAAGAACAAGGGTGACCGCGTGAACGGGTGTGTTCTCCCCAATATTTATACCCGAAAAACCAGATTGTGCGCATACAATTTGTAAAAACAAACAAAACCAAAACTCTCAAATCGCAAAAAAAAAACATTTTAGCGGTTCTTTATTTGGGTTTTAGTTTCTATCTTCATAAAATTTCGCTTCCATGGACTTTTTCTTTTCCTTCTTCACTATTTTGGCGTGACCGCCCAATAATAAAAAAAACGACGCGCGCGTGCACAGAGGCACGTGCTCGACAACAGAGCCGGCTCTGCTCGTCAATAATATATCTATCCATATTTTTTTTCAATTCGGAAAATGGAAAGAGCACGTATCCTCCATACAAGACTGTTTCTCAATAGACCTGTTGCTATATTACCCAAGGATCAAGGAGAATGCCGGGAATGGTGTTCCACGCGCCGCACGTCCCGGCGTCTGCAGCAGTAACAGTTTTAAAGCAAAAGCCTAAAACAAATGGCATCTTGCACGCGCGTTCGTCAGCGCTTTCTTTTGGATATTTACTTGGAATCTTTTACACGGGGAAGTCGTGCGCGTGCGGTGCGCGTGGAACAGCATTCCCTGCATTCTTCTTGATGTTCCGGTAATTTAGAAATAGGCCTATTGTTACCACGTGAAGCACCCCGATAGCGCCAGCGAATAACCAAAAAAGCTAAAAAAATAACATCCAATCGCCGACGTAGTCGGTCCCTTAGTGCAGGATGATACTTCCCCACAACGCGTACTACTACTACGTCAAACGCAAGCCCCTGTCTCACTTTATTCTCATTTGTTTTTCTTACTTTTTAATCTTTTTTCAACTAGGGCGGCGTATCCCAGATATATTCAAATCTGAAACGATCAACTCCTCCCCTCCTCCCAAACAAATAAAAGAAAACAAAAGAAATCGAAAGAATAATATAACATAAAGTGAAGATTTCTCGTTTCTTCCTAACATTGAACCAACTTTTCCGCTAAATTCTTCCAGCGAACCTTGGGTGATTGCGGTGGCCACTTAATGTAGGCTAAACTGACATCAATATCCATAAATTTGTCGCATTTAGAAAGTGGGGTCAAACTAATATCGTTTTATAAACCCGGTTTTCCTTATAACTTTTACTCGTCGTGTGTATCGAATTTTCGATCAAACTGTCTTGAAGCAAATAAATAGCAAAGGAATAAAAAAAGAAAAAAAAAGAAATGGGTTTGGATAACATAAATAGGGTATTCCTTATACCACGCAACTCGATTATCTCTTGCTTCGCGAAAACAGCCAATAAAAGACTTTGATACCCCGCCCCTCCCATGAAAACTCCGTCAATCTTTATGTACTTCTTTTTGCGACAGGTGGCACTTCTCCCCCAGTTGCTCCCACTACAATGTTTTTCTTTTTTAAATCAAGATTTAACGCCACGGCGGGACCGTAGTTAAGTTGGGCGCCAATTTTCCAACTACACCCCCCCCCCCCCCCCAAAAAAAAAATAGTCATATATAAAAGGGTATTTAAAACATATAATTCTATACCTAACAATAAACATCTTTTGTATTAGCACTCCCCCCCCCCCCCTCTTCCTCCCCCATGGCCACTAAGCTTAGCCCCAGGGATAAAAGGAAAACGATAGCGCAAGTTCTCTTACCTTCCCCAAATGTAATCATACGAACAAAAAAAAAAAGAAAAAAAAACCCTTTATGTTGCGATGGCAAACCTGAGGCCGTTTCCAAACAGGGAGGAACTCCCACGATGCTTTTACGTATAGACGCGGCCTAGAAGACCGTATAGACTTACGACACAAAAGCCCTATACATCTAAGTATAGTATACAAGCGCGTATGGAGGTATTACGAACTTGCGCAAACAGAACACACCCACACCCTTTCGGTTCGCGCAAGAGGAGTATTATATATATGTTCCGTTTACCCCTGAGCTGATAGTGCGGTGGAAGCTATGGGATCGCCGGGCCAATCAGCCTCCTCCCTTTCGTCACCTCTCTGCGCGTGGATAGGGGGGGGGAGGGGCGTGGTCACGCGGGTGAGATAGGTGTACGTCTGGTCCCACGAGCACCTACAGCTTTTTCCACCGCACTGTCAGCTCAGGGGTAAACGGAGCCTAGTTGAAGCACGCTACGTAACTCCGGACATAGCGGAGCTCCATGTGCCTGCATCGGGGCTCCAAATTACACGTTGCACTTTGCCGCATCACTTAGCCGAAGGAAGGTGGTCACTTATTTAAGCTTTTCGAGTTTTGTTGTTGCCTCGTTCGTGTAGATGTACATAGCGCTGTCGATTTCCCGCGGAGCGTGGTTGTTTTCCGCCTGCCGTTTCCACAAACGGTCACAAGCGAGCGCTTACTTTAAGCGTTAAGCGTCTCTGCGGACGAATCCGTTGGCCTTCGCATTGGTGGGGTATTGTGGGGGAATGTAGAGTTCAATCGCCTGTAGGTTTGAACTGTAGTCTTCTAGACCTATGGTTGAGCGCCAAAATGTTTTCGAGTATTTATTTTTGACCTTCGTGAAGCGCCTTCACTGCAACGGTATTCGACCCAGCGTGTAGCTCAGTATCACCTCTTAGAAGCAATACTAGCATTGTATCAATAAACTCGGCAATACAAGCAAGTTCTTATCTGGGCATAGGAAGGTTTTCTACGAACCCGCAGAGCGAAGGGGAGCAGACTACTCGGTGTCTCAACGCCGTGGGGAACGAAGGGGGCACGACTGGAACAAAAGTTCGTTGCTGTTATCGATGTCGCTGTGCAATCTCTTGACGCACAAATTGAAACTTTGCCGCTCAAGTACCGGGGACGCCATCGTAGAAATCTTCGCATCTGTCGACGAAGCCGAAGAGAACAGCGGGAACAGAGGCAGGCTGTTTATGTTCAGTTCACGACCACCTAGACCACGACCAAATAGAGTCGGTCGTAATTCAGTTGACCATCCATCCGTCAGCAAGTACACAAAGTAAAGATTTGCAGAGCGAAGAGGGGCTGATTCCTCGGTGTTCACATGCCAGCGGTACCGACTTGCCCAATTCGTTGGGATTGTTCCGTTGTTCGCCCTGATTGGCTGTCTCTTTGTTCTGCAGGAAAGTGAACTCACTGACGTTTTTTAGGATGTACATGAGAAGTGTTTGGCGCTCCTCATTTTATCATATTGCTCTTCGGTCGCTGGCGGATCGAGCAGGCAAACGCATCACTACTGGGAATGAGGTTATTGCGGCAACTTTCGCCAGCATATTAAGGAGATTTTTTTCCCACTTCTATAGGGTGTTTGAAATACCAAGGCTGGATCTAAAATGGGCCGTAAAAATCGGCGCCTGCGCGCAGCAATTTAAACATTTTTGTGAAAGGTGTATTTCACAGGTAGGTTTTACGTTGTAAAATTACAAAGCGTAGCTCTTTTTCTGTAAAAAGTACAGGACCAAGAAAACCTGCCAGGGTCAACGGCAGACCGCGACGCAGACGCCCAAATCGAGTGGCGGGGCGCGTTTGGTGCACGTATTGATAGATGGCGTAGGGAGCAGCGTCGGAAGGTGTAGCCGTCCAGCGAAAGAAACCAGACGACGCGCAAACGAAATCCGTCAGCACCAAGAGCGCAGTCGTTATGCAGCCGAGTGTTTCTTTTATTTTTGTTACTTCAAGTTTTGCTAATATTGTCCGCATTTATTTATACACCAAAGGTACATCACATAATATTATGTTCATTTTAATAGACCACGGTCGTCGCGAGCAGTCTCGATAAGCAGATAGCGCCATCAATCAATACGTGCGCCAAACGCGTCCCCTCACTCGACTCAGTCATCTGCGTCGCCATCCGCCATTGACCCTGGCAAGTGTTTTTGGCCCTATTTTTTTACAAAAAAGAAGCTACGCTTTGTAATTTTGCAAGAGAAATCCCACGTGTGAAATACACCTTTGACGAAAATTTTAGATTGCTACGTGCAGGTGCCGATATTTACGGCCCATTTTAGATCGAGCCTCGATATTGCAAATACCCTATATGCTCACTGACGGCACAAAAACGTCCGGGATCGAGGAGTTTCAGTTGTCCCGCGCCCAGCGCGAGCTTCAACGGTTCGGCGACTTGTGAGCTTCCAGCGTACACGCGCACTCAGAGCAGGGCGAAAGGCAATTAGCGCGTACTCGAAGGACGTTTGAAAGAGGCACCCTACGGTCGGCTTTCTACAATCGGCCTAACTACGGGCACAAGAGCATCATCAGACGATCAACTTCGACGCTGTTAGTTTCAGAAAACGACGGCTCCCAGCTCCCCCTGTGCCTTTTGAAACACACCATCGAACTTGTCGTCGCAACTGATGATAAGTAGGCAGGGTCACAATTCGTGACGTCATGGCGAAGCAAATCCTGGTCGCGTTTCGCGGCGGATGGAAACCATGAGGGGGCGCCACAGAAACATCTCGGCGCGCTACTCACCCAGGACATGACGTTTACGACAAAGGCAACCCTAATTTCTTTTTATGTTTTTTTTTGTGAATTTTTTATTTTTTTTTGTATTGCGTTTTTGGTGCGGTGCTGGGGAACACTTCTCCGACTGGTGCGTTTCTCGCGCGCCCTCAAATGCGGTCCCTCAATTTCCGCTTAATGACGTCACGTAACAGAAGTATTGGTGGTTGTGGCAGACGCCCTTTATGCTGCAGGTAACTCGAACTTGGCGGTCCGGGAACGCTTTGGCAGCCTGGAAGCCGGGACGCCGCGACGACAACGACACTCGCGTTCGCTGGTGCTTGTACTCCGGAACGTCTATACGCCCAACCACCAGCGTCGCGACATCCGACAGCATGGCACTCGAGGTTTTCGTGACGTCATTTGCTACCACTTCGGGACCCTTACGATACATGGGCAGAACAGGGCGCTTACAGATACCAATAAAAGACACGCGTTTCATGCACCGTGTACTTTCCATTGGTATATAAAGGGCAACCGCGAATGTTCTATCGGCGCGCGGCGTCCGCGCACTCCATCGAATTCGGAATGAGAGTCCCCGAAGACGCCGGGCTGCTCGAATGCATTGAATCCGTCGCATAAGAACGACTCGAAGGAGCGTCTCGGTCTCGTCCATTTGTGGCCCGGCCACCCGAGCAATGCCACCGATCCCTCTCCTTCTCTATGGGGCCCGCGGCTGCTGGTCGTGATCAACATTCACAGCGCGTACAATAACATTTCGTATTGTCCGTGCACGCAGTGGCGCCAGCTGCCCGGTTGGTCGATATAAACGTCGCTTGTAGGCATCCCTGATTACTGGCGAACCCAATGGCCCGTGGAAGTTACTCTTGCTGAGCGTTTCTTTCTTATATTTCTTAACTGTACATGATGATGTTTATAACTAATTATTATTGTTGTACGCGCCAGTAGTAGCAGTATAAAATGAGTAGTAGCAGTAACATCAGCAGTGGTATAGTCAGTTGCCACTCAAAGGGGTTTGAAAGGAAGGCCGGGAAGAAGAAAGCAGACGAAACGCTAAAGAAAGGAGGAGGTTGCCCCCTCTCCTCTCTAGCGTTCCGTCTGCTTCCTCCTTCCCTGCCTTTCTTTCCCTCGCCCTACCTTCTTCAACAAGGCGTGAAGTTGGGCTAGTTGGTTCATAATGCAAACTTTGAAACAGCGTCGTGTTCGTCCACTTCTCGTTCTTGTCTCTTGTGTTTTTAGCGCTGTTTCAAAGTCTACCTTCTTCAGTTGCAATTGCAGTATTAGTAGTAGTCGTATAAAACGAGTAGTATATAGTAATCGTAGTCGCATAAAATTATTATTAGTTGTGGCAATAGCACGAGGGCTCGCGCAGCAATAAAATTATTCTGTATGGCAACGGACTCGTGCCTCCTGCATTGCACAGACCGGGTCTGGTGTGTGCGCTTCCCTATCTCGTTAAGGTGCGGAAGCCTTCGACTCCGGACCCTTATTTTCTTCTTTCGTTTATTTAACCCCTGGGACGGTTTTAAGTTGAAAAAAAAACCACGTATATGATATCTCGTTGCAAAGCTCGCATCCCTCGGCTTAGTAGCGCGGTAATATGGACTCTCTCTTTGTTTTGTTTTTCTCCCCGCAGTTGCACAACTTCTTCCACGACCTGCTCACGCACCTGTCCAACGTGAAGCCCTCGGTGGCGGCAGCCATCTCCAACAGTCCGGCGCAGTCCCTCAGGGGTGAGTGCCAAAGGCTCCACCGGTTCTCCGTTTTCTCACGGCCCCAAAAAGGCATACTTGTGCGAGCGCCCACGCTTAGTGCCCCCTTAGAAAGCGAGACGGCATACAGTCCGTTTCACTTTGAGTCCGACAGCAGCCGAGATCCGACGGAGCCACCCAAGTAGCCTCAAAAGCGCATCGTCACGGCGTTCATCCTCTGTGCGTTTCTATGACCGGCCGAAGCTATCAGGCACAGGGACTGCGCCGCGAGCCTGCCCTTCTTTTTGTTTTTTTCGGCACGTGACTCTTTTATCTGGTGACGGCAAACCCAGGCAGACAACGAGCCGACGAGCGGCGTGACAGTGCACTTTTGGCGGTGTTTGATTGGCTCTGTCAAATCGCAGCACGGCGTGCGAGCGTCAAAAGCGCGATTAACTGGGCCTTTCCTGTTTCCGATTGGGTCGGCGGCGATAGAACAGGCACGAAAAACATGGCGAGCACCATGATTGTGCGCTTTTGAGGCTGTCTGATCGGTCCCGTCGGCTCGCATAGCGTCCGCTGTGTCTGGACTCAAGGTAAAACGAAGCTTGTAAAGCCAATGCCAACCTAATCAAAGCCTCCACATCGCCCCTTCTCCCTTCATGAAACCGCATCACAGTCGGATCGCGCTAACTCGGCTATTGGGCCCGAGTCCGGCCTTCGACGCGCTGATTGAACACGAGCCTCGGCCGAGCACTGACGCAGCACTCGTGCCCAATCTCAAACCTCGATCGATCTGACTGTGATGACGGTAAGGAGGCCTTCTGCTTATCTAGGTGATGCGTTGGGCGAGTCGCGTGGGAGATGAAATCCAGAAGACTGGAAAGAGGATACACTTCCAGGGACAGAGGACAACACACGCAGCTCTTTCAAGTAGCGACGGACACGTATAGATGCCCATGTCACTGGAGCGGCTCATTGTGGTCTTCAAAGAAAGGAAGAAGAGGCATGGAACTTGAAAGGATATCAACAGCAAGGAGTTGAAAAAGAGAAGAAATTAAGAAGAATTTAAACTAAATAATGTTAAAGGAAACGGAACGCTGATTATTATGACAGTTCTGGCGCGAGGAACTCAAGTTCAGCGGAGGACAGGGAAATCGTTGCCGCAGAAACATTGTTTTGGCACGCTGGATGTTGAAAGTATCGGCCGGTCTAGTATACCAGCCGATTTGTCCAATCAGAGAGCGTCAAACGCTCACCAACACGATGTTCGTTACGTTTCTGCACGTGTTCTAGTATCGCTGAACCAGTCATCTGCAAGGTAGGCCCAGTGACTTGCACTTTCAAAGCCGTATGAATGGTCCCATTAGCTCGTAGGGTCGGCTGCACCTGGGCTCAAGCTGATACGAAGTATAGGGCCCCAGTTGTCTTCTCCTTAGGAAAGAATCGAGAGCTCTTGTGGCCGGCACGCAAGAATGCTTTGGGGTTTACTCCTTTCCCCTCTACGTCCCGTAACAGAGGCCAGCGCTAAACCCAGATTTTGGGGAACAAGTGCCGAGTCAGCGTTCGTCTGCAATTCCTGTCCTCACCGAACGAGACACAAGTACCAGGCGTGCGCCGACGCAGCACTCGCGTGACGGCCTTCCCTTATACAAGAGTGCATTACCGGAAGTTTCCAAAGCAGACAACCATGAGACATACTACGCGTTAAAAAACAAAAATGCAATGGCAGATCTGTCCAAGACGCCTTGGACACATCTGCACGTGACTTCTGCAGTCTTTGGCCACTACACCTTGTTTCAGCTTACGATGGACCGCAGTGGACGCCGCGAGCCTCTTCTCGGAGCCTATGCAATGCCGTCTGACTGTCACGTGCCCTTTGCGATGGGCGCATTGACGCATCAAACGCACGGTCACATGATTCCTTCGCACAGTTGGATTGGCTTGGATGGCTTGTACCGTCCGCCGCCGGACCATCTAAGGGGAAACGAAGTATATTAGTTCTCCAGGCGGGCGCTTAGACCCTCTTCGCTCTAATCGAATCAAGAGTACCTTCGCAGTCTGCGTTTTGTCTTTTTCTTGTACCCTAAGGAGTTTTTCGCCTTTTCCAAGCAGGTAAGGGGGTCTCTCAAGACGGAACCGCGGTGGTCAAGACCCCGCAGAGGGCATTCTTCCCGTTTATTAGGTTTAACGTGGCTTCTAAGGGCCTGTTCCCAGGAATGCCCTTTATCGAAATCCCAATGCGCGTTCATTTGTTTTTTTCCTCTTCTTTTTTGTCTCTTATGGTCGATTGAATGGTCAGGACTCGGAGACAAAAAGGGAAAAGAGAAGAAACTGCCGACGTCGCTAAATTGAGGGAAGGGGGAGGTTAAGAAATTCAATTGCTGCGATGACATCATCAGGAAGCGGCTGGAACGCAGGTGCGTGAAACTACCCCCTAAACGCGCGTACTTCGGAGCACGACAAAAAATAGTTCCGCGCCGTTCAAATAGCTCCACATCGTGAAAGGAATTCAGACATTCCTTTGTTGAACCCACGTTCATGTCACGTGACACCATCACATGATATGACGCCATGACGACGCATGATACGGGCAGCAGCGTGTGCAACAGTGTGTGCAGCACCTCGGCTGTCGCCGCAGCTCATTTGCAAAACACGGCAAAAAAAGTTTTTTTCTTATTGTTTTTTAAATTTGTTAGTTTTTTTTTAAATTTACCATTAGGTGGTTTAGGTCGAATGGTAAAGGTACGTAGGCAAAAAAAAATCAAATAACAAACATTT
The DNA here is from genome assembly GCA_037355805.1 of Ixodes ricinus. NCBI lineage: Eukaryota > Metazoa > Arthropoda > Arachnida > Ixodida > Ixodidae > Ixodes > Ixodes ricinus. The sequence goes on from JAZHYW010008447.1 coordinate 29,915, forward strand.
TTTTCCCCGGAGTTTGTGCGTTTTGCCGCGGCGGCGCGTCTGCGGCTAGTCTAACCCGACAGCGAGCCGCCCAATGACGCCCCCCTGGTGGTTACAGATTCTCGGTGTGCGCCCGCTAATGACCGTTCTCTTTCTCGATGCCTTCGACCATCGGGCCCGATCGAAAACAACAAAACAGGACAACAAAGAAGTGTTCCCGAGCAGACTGGAAGGACCGTCGAACCCTCTCTGGGGCCGAACACCAAATACTTAGCGGCGTGTTTATCAAGGTTTCATACATGCCCCTAGGGCGAATCCGCGGACTGGCGCCCAAACCCTGCGGTCAGGCTGTTCATACGTCCTAACAAAAGACTCGCCGTCCATTGCAGGCAGGATAACGGAAGTACCTGCGCGGACACGCCTCAAAGCATATCCGAAGGGTGTCGGCTTTATACGCATATTTCAACATGACTAAAGACGTTTTTTTTTGTTTTGTGTACGGCTAATGTGACACCAGTGTTGCAACAGTTTGTTGGCACACACAGAAAAAAAAGATTACTCGAAGCATTGTGGACACCCAATGGAATACAAGCCCGAAAGCTATAAATTATTAAAACAAAAAAAGACACCGACATCAACGATCGGGTTACACTCCAACAGCCGCGATCATACCGGTTCATACGAAAGACGGTCTGCCAACACTAGAAAGTTCTAGGAACCGTTATTGCACATCCGATACGGTATGATATGAGCCCTCCCGGTACGAACTGCGCATGCGCTACCGCAGAAGACTCGCACATGCGCAGTGCGTACCGGAGGGCCCATCATATATACCGTATCGAATGTTCAAAAACGGTTCTCTAAAATTCCCTATACTGTCTGAGGCGTGTCTGTTCCTCGTGCGACGGGGCCCAGTCACATTTCGTCGCACAAGACCTGTCGCCAGACATGTTCGAAGCACGCACATATTTGTGTGAAGCAAATCAGGCTTCGAAGATGCTTGAAGTGTGTTTGCAGATAATACCGTCGACATGTTGCAGTGAACGTACAGTCTTCTGTATGATGTACGTGAAGCGTCTAATCTCCCGCAAGACATCTGGAAGAGTCAATCGCTGCAGTCTACAGGGAGAGCTTGACGAATGACGAGGTAGAAAATATTCTTAGACCCACAGTGACATTCCGCGCTGTGATACCGAGCGTCACGTTTCGCACATTCTCTCTCACACTGCAGTTTTTTTTTTTATTAACTTGAAACGTTTTTTTGCCTAGGCGTTCGGCATTTCGTGAAGCCCATCAGTGAAGCCTGGATAAAAGCGTGGCCGCGAAGCTCGACACTGATTGGCTGACGGCTGGTAGAGAAGGAGTGAGGTGCTCAACGCTGATTGGTTAACGGGGAAGTCATGTCAACAGGGGTGGAGTTAGAAGGAAAAGTAGGCGAGGCGGGAGGAGGAGTGGGTTAGAGAGTTCTGCAAGATCACCGAGTTTATCATTTCAAGCGTACGCATGTCGCGCGTTAAATTGTCCGATGAAGAGCACCGTGAACGTAAGCGTCCGGCTGAACAGGCTAGACGTGCTGCTAAACGATGACATAAACGTTTGTGATGCGAGAACGTTTCACGTATGCAACACAATTGCCTAGCAATTCGCCATACATTTTTTTTGTCCAAGAGAGAGAGAGAAGAGAGTGAGAGGGCGGGCATGTATAAATGGTGTTTGTGGACAGATTGATTGGCAGCCAGGTCCAAACATATTTCCATCTTCATAATTCGCCGGGCTCCGTCCCTTGACCGCAGCTGATCGGTTCTCCGCAGGGCCTTGCGGGAAAGTAGACCGTCTACGTTTCTTATAGCGTAATTAATGAAGTTTAACACACTATTATCAATATACGCACGATAGTAGAAAAATAATCCTGCAAACTTCTCGGACTTTTCAGAGTTTGAACTTGGAAGAAACAGTCGGAAGAAGTTAAAGGCGCCTTGAGGAGGTTTCTGAGATCTCCTAAATATGGCCATAACTCACTCTAAGAGCTCTGAGCATCCTAGAAATCCATAGAGTTATAGCGATACGCGGCAGATTTCCCCATTAAAAAATCAATCAAAGATCGAGCACAGCCAGGTCATCCCTGGCGATGGGAGGAGCATTGTTCCGGCAGCCAGGACGACATGTGACCAATGAATGCGCGACATTTTGTTGAGATTTCCAAACGCTTTCATTAAAAATATGTATGATCTTGTAGATAATAACAGCAACATAAGAGTAAAAAAATGTAAACTTTTTTTTGCGGAGAGGGAACATTATACTGCGATAATCGTCTCAAAAACAGCGCACTCTTTTTTTTATTTTTTTATTTTTTTTTTGCGCAGGACGTGACATTGTTGTTTTGCGGGTGTCCGCCACTGGTGTCCGCCTCGTCAGCTCTCGAGCGCGCGATCGCTGGGTTGAATCCACGGTGGTTGAACCGTAGCCCGAGCTATATGGCCGACCGGCCGCGGGCATTCAAGATATCACTCTGCGGTTCCACCGGTCGGACGCGCGAGGATCCTTCGATCGCTTGCTATCGGCTGACAGTTGTCCGGTTTCAGAAGATGCTCCTTCCACCGCTAGAGATGACATCGTTGTCTTGCGATCTTTGATTGCTTTTTTAATACAAAAATCGGCCACATATTGTCATGATCTATGGATTTCTAGGATGCTTGTAGTCATCAGAGCGAGTCATCGCCATATTTTGGTAATCTCAGAAACTTCCTCGGGGCACCTTTAGGTCTTTTCTGGCGAAGCTTTGGCTTGACGAAGGATCCTTTTAAACATCAACAACCTGATGTAATTGTAGGTCTCGCAATTTCTATTGTGTGATGCACGTTTAGAAATACTCGCTTAGTAACCCTGCTTCTTTAGCTAAACATCGCGTATACAGCGTGGAACCCGAACGCCATTACTTTGGATGCACGATCGCACCAGAAAAACACAGCCCCTGGTGGCGAAAATAGGAAATTGTGAACGAAGGTGGATGTCGCTAAACGTCTATTAAATATCAAAACTTCAAAGTTTGTCCCCGGGTTTAGAGCTGTCTCGTCTCTCGCAAGGCCCAATTACAAGTCAATTTAAAATGATAGATCTACACTCTAAGTCGAAACCCTTCTCGGCAATAAAAAAAGTAATGAATTGAGCACCCCTCGTCCAAGGAAGTTAACCCTCATTTAATGGGAGTTTGTCCCTGCCCTATCATCAAGGCAACAGATCTATAGTCTAAAAAAAAAGGTATTAATAACATGGGACGACGTTTTGATCGTTATCGCTTGATCTTTTGAGGATCGGAAGGTTTTCGTCGGTATTTGCCGTTACTGCCATAATAAATTAGCTATGCGCTCTGACAGCTTAAGAACTGCTGGGCGTGGCGAGCCCCAAGCAGCTCATTATAGTGTCGCAGCCAATCAGATCACGCCGTTCGCCAAAAAGAACGCCCAAGAACCAATTACGGAGCAAGGAGCATTAACAGAATTGGCCATACCCCGAATTCCTCAAGTAGTACCTGTGATCCACATGTTTCATCTAGATGACAAGATGTAGTAGACAAGACGTTAAGACATTCAGAGAATAATGTGCGCCATTTTTAACACAAGAGATTTGGTTTCGTAGCGCGTGGAAGCAGTAAATGTTAACGGGGCGGTGGTGCAACAATGTTTGTCGTACTTTGCGCAATTACGGCTTAGAATAAATTTCTAGCGTTTATAAAGTATAGGAAACAAGCGTTGGTATTTTCTCCGCACGCAATGGTAGTCACAGAAAAAAAATTAAAGAAAAAACGAGGATCGTTTACCCAACAACAAGCGGCAAGCGGTCATGTGATCTGGAGCCGAATATATGCCGCCTACACGCTTATCATCGCCTCGCGCTGCGGTTGGCAAAGCACAGGACACGCGTTGAGTTCCAGATACCGTTATAGGGCTTGGCTATTGTCGTCGTTGCTGCGACTGGACACGAGCAACTGGTCGAGCTAATGGTTATCCCGAACCCAAAACGGGTGCTCCCGCGATGCTCGGGTAGAATCTATGAGCAGCATTATAATATGGTCACTCGGAGGACTGTGCGAACTAACACTGCAACCTCCAAGCTACGTCATCAAGTTTCGTGAAAAAAAGATAAAAAAGCTCCTCTTATCTTTGGTTAGCGGAGTTGCGTGCGATTAACTTGGGCTCCAAAAGTACCAATAAGCTCGCGTAGAGTGAAAAAAATATATATATTCCATCTGAATGTTGTTGCACCGTCCCTTTAGGGTATAGTCATTGACGGCTTAAAAGACGCGAGGCATGACTTATTTTGTTCACGCCTCTCGCCCAATATTTCGTTCTTTGAATTTTTTTTAAGAGCTAGTGCTGTAATCTGGCTGCGAAACAATAACGAGATGTCTGAGAATCGCCCATCGTTTCTTAAGCTATCGGTGACCATACAAGTACCAGCTTTTTGCACCAGGCCAGCCCAAGGAGCTGGAAAAGACGAAGCAGGCCGAGCAGGAGCTGCTCAGGAACACCAACCCGGAGGACATTCCCGTGGAGGAGGGCTATCGGGGACCCCATCTCAGGCTCCCGCTCACCACCAACCAGGTCGACTCGCTCATCCAGGGCTTCAAGGACAGGAGGGTACGAAGAACCTCCCTTCTTCTCGCTAAGCACTCGGACCTGTCCCGGAGGGACAGAAGATGAGGTGTGACGGTCGTTCTCCCAGAGGCGCGAGAGCGTTCCCACGCTTCAGGCTTCGGCTCTACCGCAGTTCGTACCAGGTCACCTCTTTATAGGCCAGTAGGAAGTGTCCGGTATGAAATATTCCGGAATGAAGTTACTGAACTCCGGGTTGTGCTGGGGCAGAAGCGGAGGCGTGGCGATCGCTTGCTTCTTCCAGCGGCCGAGAGCGGTGCTTTTTGCCTCATGCGTCATTGACACCACGGTACCATCTGTAAACTGGTAGGTCGTTGGCTACAACGACACTGATCAGTTGATTCTTTAAAAATTTGGTTCACGGCAAGAAAAAAAATACGAGGGGTCTTGTTTCAATGTTCGGTTGAACACTACCTCTACAGGTGTACTGAAATGCTCAATCAGCCCGTTTTTGTTAGCATCTTCTTTTAGTTTAGACCTGGAATGCAAGGTTTCGCGATCTTCCGCATACGGAATACACTGCGCTCAGTCTTCTATAGACGTTTTTTTTTTCTTCCGTCGTTCTCAGTCACGTGGGCTCCGTATCTGGTATACGGGACAAAAAAAAATAATAAACCGTTTCAACCGGGAATATGCGAGAAAATAGAGGTGAGGCAAAACAAGAATGTGTGACAATTACGCATTTTTCGTAAACACCTCACAGCGGCATGGAGAGATCAAATCGACGTTTTACCGCATACCAGAAATGACGACATTCAAGATGGCTGCGCCCTTGTTGAAAATATGTATAGAGGCACCGCTCTCGGCCGTGCCGTAATATCCCCCTTTCCCTCCTGGTACACAATAGCCGTGCAACGCTCATCACAGCTCGTCTTCGTCGCGATGCGATCGAATCTCACATATACTGCTGGGATCCAAGATATTTAGAACAGTTAGCATGCGAAACTTCATATTGAGTCTTTTTTTAGCAGATCGCATCTTCAAGCTAAGCCATTTTCTGTCCTCGTCATTGACTGAACCATCTGCACAGGCAGCATGATCTGTTTTCCTGTCCCCTTCATGGAAAGTCGCGGCGATTGAGTTTAATGGATGGGTAGATGCAGGATAAATAAAAGGATGGGTGTTGAATGGGTGGATGGATAGGCGATAAATGAGTGGATGGACGATGGATGGATGTTGAATTGGTGGATGGATGAATGTTGAATGGATGGGTGGGCGTTGAATTGGTGGATGGATAGATTATAAATGAGTGGATGACAATGGATGGATGGACGAATAGGTGGATACGTAATGAATTGGCGGATGGATGGTTGAATGGGTGAACGCACCGTTGTTTATAGACGTATATTTGGATGCATGTATGGATGGATGAACGGATTCGTGTATTGATCAGTTGATTCACGCATGAATGGATGCTTGCAGAGATGCAAAAATTCTCCGAAAGCCGGGAGACGTCATAATTAAAATAAGAGCACACAACAGAAAAAAAACAATTTTATTAGACATTTCGCTTCCCATGCGGGAGGCATCTTCAGTAGTTACAAAGCAAATGTAAGGTTCAACCTCAAGTCAACGCTATTTATTAGGAATGTCCGTATAAGCTTCGTGGAGAGGGCCGCGGTTTCTGTTACACACGGATGCCCTGCGCACGGATAAATGAACGGATACATGAGGTTCATTCATGGGTGCATGGACGGACGAGTAAAGAAAGTGACGAGCAAATGAATGCATGATGGTAAGCTCCAACGTAATGTGCGCGAGGTTTTAAACTCTTACAGCTGAATTCATGGACGAACGGGTAGATAAATACACGGATAAAGCGCTGGACGCAGGCATGAATGGACACATGCATAGATGCACGAACGCGTCGATGTATGAATGGATGCTTGAACGGCTCAGTGAATGGATGAGTAGATCGATCAACGGGTGATTCGTGTAAGATCATGCTTCAGACAGTGTCTACAGACTCTTACCTCGTCTTTAGCACGATGTATTAGCAGTGTGCCCGCGGCTTTATGGTGTTAACAGCAGGCCGATCCTTGTAACCCCGAAGATTGCCATTCATTGCGTCCTCTTCGCTTCGAGATGGCTGTGGTGGCCCCACAAATCAAGTTGATATACATAGAACGAGACCGTTCTTGTTGACTTGACACGTGTTGGCACGCAGACGCTCCACGCCAAGTACGTGCTGCTGGTGCTTCACGAGGCGCGCAGGTACCTCCAGACCAAGCCCAACTTGAGCGCGGCGTCCACGGCCTTCGCCAAACAGATCACGGTGGTCGGGGACCTCCACGGGAAACTGGATGACCTGCTCACCGTCTTCTACAAGGTAGGCCTCGTCCAAGCCTCGAACATTTTAGGTATATAGCGAATCGATTGCGGTTGGAGTCATCTATAAGCTTTTGTTCCTCTCTCAAGTGGGACAAAGAAAATAATTTTACTTACCACTGCACTTAATGCGCCGTATATAAAGATAAAAGAAAAAATAATGTTGAGTGTTGGTTTAGACATTGATACGTTAGTGAGCCCCTGCGGGAGTCTGGTATCTGCGCTGTAGATGAAGATAAATTTAGCCGGTGCTGTACCGCTGCTAGCCTGGGGCCTTTAAAGGGAAGCTGGAGAGAAACTTTAATTCAGAAGAACCCTAAAAGTTTTAATGTACGCACCTTAAAAATTACGTGTCTTACGTTTTCTTTAGATCTTATTAGTGAAAGCGTTGTAACCGCCAATTAAATTTCGACTTAGCCCCACCCATAGCGACGCGCCGAGCGCAGGAGAGCGCGAGAGCGGAGAGAAAAACTAGCAAAAGTGACGTCATCGGCGGGGTCACGTGATCTTTGTCACCACTAAGCTGCCTCGGGAATGCCGACGATGACGCGTGATGACGCTTTGGACTGATAGCGGGCAACGGAGAGGCTCGCCGCATGCCCTGCGAGCGGCGATCGGTGCGCGTACTTTTGTTCAAAATAAAGGCAGTTTCCAAAAAGCCATAAAAGTCAGCTCCTAGCTAAGATTTTGTGATATACGACCGCAAGCCGGTACAATCCTCATCCCGATAGAAACGGGAATGGGTGGCGATTGAACGCAAGATCTACGCACCCGTCGCCGTCCTCGGTGCGATCCCTTCTCTGCCTTGCCCCTTAGTATATTTCTTTGTTACACGCTGCCCTCCTTCCCCACCTATATAAAAATGAGTATACTTCGCATGATTCTCCGCTGGTCGTCACGGCAGCCACTGTCCTGACACCGTGATGACACTGGACAATCGATCGTATATATTAAGCAGAATAGCGACACTGGCACTACGGAAAAATAAACGTTACGTCATCACAAAAAAAAAGAAGAAGAAAACATCAAACGTAGGTTGATTGGAAGGGAGCGAGCGCGTTTTCCCGCGTGACAATCAATTTTGATCCGTGTCTCCAATGACGCTCAACTTCCCGGGAAGACGAGCCCTCTGCTCTCGCTCGACTTTCGTTTCGTTCCCAGATTTTTTCCCCCTCTTCAAACTTTTCATTTCTCCCTACTCTTGTCTTTGTGTCCGTTTTTATTAATTTATATTTTTTTTGGGGGGGGGGGGGAGGGGCGAAGAAGAGGAAGAGAGGAGTGTCTCGATTTTCCTTCCTCCGTTTCTATCTTTCCCTTTATCGATGCTCCCTTTTCCCCAGTTCAATATTGTAGTTCAGTTTTGTTCCCTATTTATCCGACCTCCCAGTTCATATCCCTCCCCGCAAATCACATATTCTCCTGTTTCTCTCGTCCCCACAATCTCTCTCTCAGCACTCTTCCATGCTCCCTTTCTCGCTACTTCACATCCCCCGTGCCTACTTCTACCATTCTCGCTAATTTCTTACCTCCTTCCCCTTCTGGTCTTCAGGGGAAGAGAAGTGTGTGTGTGTGTGTGTGTGTGTGTGTGTGTGTGTGTGTGTGTGTGTGTGTGTGTGTGTGTGTGTGTGTGTGTGTGTGTGTGTGTGTGTGTGTGTGTGTGTGTGTGTGTGGGTGGGTGTGTGTGTGTGTGTGGTGTGTGTGTGTGTGTGTGTGTGTGTGTGTGTGTGGGTGGGTGGGTGGGTGGGTTCACGTTACTTCCTCTCGCCAGTCCATTTCCCTCGCTTTCTTCCCTATTTATCCAACCTCTCGTTTATACTCCTTTTCCGCGTCCCCGATTTTTCCTTTTTCTCTCATCCCAACGATCTTTTTTTCATTCCTTCTTCATTTCCCCATCCCTCTTCCCCCTTTTCCACTTCTACCTTTCTTACTCATTTCCCACCTCCTCCCTCCCTATTATCCCCTATTGTCCCCCTCCCCAAAAAAAAAGAAAAAAGGAAGCTTGTTAACAAAGCCGTCACAGAGGTTGCTCTTGTGTCGCGAAACTATTCACATCGCGTCCTTCTGACATGTTCGAAGAAGGAGGTTTATTTTCGCCCGTTCGGAGTGGACGGATGAATAGATATTGGCCGTCCCCACCTAATTAGACGGCATGATAGCTCGCGCCACCTGGGTCCTTCGATTAGAACTGCCGCACATCAGGATGAAGCGCAGACGACGCTACGAAACATCGAAGCCAATCTAAGACCGTGTGAGTGTCACGTGAACCTCGTTCACGTGACATTTTCGTCAGAATACTAGGCACTGGAGAAACTCGGCAATCTGCGTTGAACTCTTATTTCAAACTTTGTTTTGTTGACGTTTCGCCCATTGAAAAGCACGGCAAAAGTGCCGAAATACGCACCTGATCTCACCATACCGCCGTTTCCTTCCGCTCGATAATTTCAGTCTGTTATGGTCACTGTCACCATGGTAACGAAGCGTCTGGCGAATAGACGCACATGCGAACGCGAGTCTTAAGCCAGAAACAGCCGGCACCATTTCCCAAATGTCGTCTGCTATCTATAATGACAACACGACAACGCTAGTTTGTGGTTCGGTCATCCCACGCTTCGCTGGCGGAAAATGAATTGTAAAGTCAGATCCAAGCTTGCACCGAACCTCATCGAAACCGCCAAGTGTTCGGATGGGCGACCGCTTCCTGTTCTCAGTGAACATTCGCGCACCGGCGCGTCCGGCTTTGGCTAGCGTCGTCGCTTTGACTTTGGAGACGACATTCGGAAAATGGCATCGGCCGTTCCTGGCTTCAGACGCCGTGTTGGCGTATGCGTCTGTACGGGAGACGCTTTGTTGCCATGGTTACGGCGACCATAACGAACGGACTTTATCACGCGGATGAATACGGCGGTGTAGCTAGATGAGGTGCTGATATAGGGCATTTTGCCGTGCTTTTGAATGGGCGGAACGAGAACAAAAAGAGCTCGACATCCGGACTTAACGAAGATGGCAGAAATTTTTCCAGAACTTTTATATTAACAAAGCTTGCACATGAATCTTGTTTCTAAATCAAAATTTAAATAAAGTTTTTTTTTAATGCCAATTTGGGGCTAAACTTTCCATGTGCCTCATTTCAAAGCACAAACACCGTCTCCAGGTTCCAACGTGGTGAAATCGGCCAAGTCCATTGCTGTCCCTTATGGCGCGACATATTTATAATACGCTCCAAAAACGGCTTCAGTACTCTTTTCTTTCTTTTTTTTTTGTAAAAGTTATTTTTTTGTTTTGCGTGCCCAACAAAAAAATAATTAACTTAGATTTTGCCATTTATTTCGGTTTTCGTTTTCTGATTTCTTTGAACAAGAACTAATGGTTCACTTGCACGACATGTCGTGTCTTTGCGACCGAAACCCTCGCTGCGGTTGCGTCAAAGTGGCGAGATCGAAAGTTTGTAATGGCCTCAGACAAAGCTCTATAGTTAGAATCTTTCTATGAAACGCTTTAGTTTTAACAAACTTAATTGCGTAAGCAATTTATGCTTTGAATTTTAAAGCGCGCTGTAACGCTGCTCACACATCAAACAACAGGGAATTTGGGTGGCGATGCAGGCTATAGTTGGTTCATACTTAGTAAAGTCGGCACAGCGCACACAAAAAACGAATACAAAGTAGAGGGCTGTACGGAAGACAGCGGTTCTTTTGTGTAAATCCTTCTACTTCATCTTTATTTGTTTGTTTTTTTTGCGCTGTGTCGATTTTACTAAATCGTACAAGCGAGACGGTTTTCGCTGCAGGCATGATATGATGTAATTACCTGCGAACCTGCCCCAAGCTTGTTCAAAGAATGTTTGCTT
>JAZHYW010008448.1:0-17964 GCA_037355805.1 Ixodes ricinus
AGTTTTGGTTCGTGAATAAAAAGTAACGCAACAGTAACCTGCGTTACTTTTTATCAGTAAAGGTAACGGTAACGCGTTCCTTTTATTTTGAGGTAACGTAGGTCGGTAACGCGTTACTTTTATTTGCAAGTCACGAGTAACATATTTAGTTACTTTTTTCGGTAACTCCTACAACACTGGTCTGTAGCAGCCACCCCATTGGTTGGCGCGCGGCGTAGCTCCAAGGGATGTCATCCGCCGGTAACAGGGAGCGGCCGGCCGAAGAGCCCAACCGGGCAGACTCCGGAGAGGCTGCACGGCCAAGATCAGCGCGGCGCGCATCTTGTAGGAATACGCTACGTATACGAATGCTTTCGCAATCCGACATGCTAGCAACCTAAAATATCTTTGTAAATTTTTCTATTTTTTATTTTTTTCAAAAACGGCGATGGTTTAAGCCGGACAGAATGTTGGGGAAGCCAGCGGGATTGTCCTAAGATTAACCACTGGGAATGGGCGTAGATATCCACAAGGCGCCGATTCCGCTCATTCTTCTACCCAAGCCATTTCCGACGAAACAAACCCCTTGAAGCAGGGTCAGGATATAGATATTTGACACGCAGCGACGAGACGACACTAATGGCGAATTCCACACGTCGTCTTGGCACGCTCCTGGATCGACCTTTCTTTTGGAACGCGCGTCCGCCACTGGTCATTTGGGATCAGCACCCTTTGTCTTTCACGCGTCGTTTTGGAGAAGCGTCGACTCCAGATCTCGGCTCGGACCGCCCAGATCTCGACCTGCCGATTCTCCCTGAGCAGAGCGAAATCCGACCTCAGGGAGGGCAGGTGACTTGCTGCCCCGTTGACTGCAACCAACTTTATTAGATTAGCTCAGTTATACCTCTGCCAGACGGGCACCTAAAAGAACCTTTATCCTAAAGTCCTTTAGGATTGTTCAAACGACCTTTACGTTCTGCCATGCCAGACAGCGCAAGAAAATGTCATTTTGACGATGTGCACAGCGATTGAAGTCTCGTAGCTCGGATCAAACGCATGAATCACGCTCATGCCATAAAAATAATAGTTTGGTGATATAAATAATTTTTTTAAGTTTCTCTTAAGCAAACAATATATCCAAAAAAGAAAAATGACGAGTTCAGTCGAGTTATGACAACAAAGTCCACTTTAAGCTCAAGCAAAGTGGTTTTTTGGCAATTATTGGTAACCCTGGGCGTCTCCCGCTCACTCACTCCTAACGTTGCTCAGTACTCCCGGTCGTTTCCGTGCTTTCGCTGCGCTTTCGCCATGTTCGGCTCAGCGTCGTGGTCGCACTAGAGGTTCATCGCAGGCGTCAGAGGTCCTCCAGCCGATGCTTCCAAAGTCGTGTCAGCGCCCGGGTCGCCTCAAAGCTCCAATGGAAGCACTGCGACCCCTTCCTACTCGTGGACGCTCCCCCCTCCGTCGTTTGACGTATCGCACGACGCGAGAGTGAGACATGGAATGCATACAGTACAGTTAGTAATACACTATTAAAGAATGATAAAATATGAAGTAGATAAATAAAGCTAGATAACTGTGGTTGTAAGGAAAATCGAGAGGAGGAAAACCGAAGTGCCGAAGCGGACGATGCGAGCAGCTGACGACGAGGCCTACTAGATAGCTGGGGCCGTGAGTACAGAAAACTATTCGTAGAGCGAGGTTTCTACAGAATATTCATAAAACACGCCCTCTTTCAATAATATAATGGAAAAGCATTGATTTCAGATATCGGTACAATCTTTTATTTCAATTCCCTTCTCTAGTAAATACCTCCGCTGATGCTGCAGCAGCCATAAAGGAGTTGTGGGAACTCAGGTTCACGACAAAGGACCATTACGCTAAATGCCATTTGAGTTGCAGTGTGGCACTGCATTAGTGACATTTCACTAAAAGGTCCTTTGCGTAAAAGTCATTTTAAGTGGACGCCTGACAGGGGTGTTAGGGAACTACTCGTAGACGCTGCATGCGCGAGCAATATCTCCCTCACTAACCACGGCTCGCCTCCCGTCGTTCGTCGCGCCAGACGGCTGCTTTGGTAGCTCCACTGTATTCTATTGTATGACGTACGTTTCGAGGCGCAGCGTCTAGATGGCGTTCCACCGTACTCTATGAAGCACATAGTTCGTAAACGAAAATCTAGATGGCGCTTCAAACGACGGGAGGCGGACTGAAGCGAGAGAGGGTGGAGGGGGGGGGGGGGGTACTCGTTCCTCGGGACTTCCAACAACTGAGGTAATCTAATAACGTTGACTGGAACGGCGGGCGACGGACGGCGGCTCGAAGCATGCAGGCGCTTTCCGGCAAATGACGAGAGCCCGGCGCGATGGGGAATGCCGAGAAGACGAGTTTGCCACTCCCGGAGGCTTGTCGTCTTACGCTGGTGGAGTAGGTGGCGCGGTGGCTCCGCACGGATCGCATGCTGCCGTAGCGATTTTGAGCTAGTGATCTAAAACGACCCGTGCAATTAGCCATAACTCTGAGAGAGAGGAGCGCATTGCTTCGTCTTCTTGACGGACAGCTGGTAATATACGCGGTGGTGATCTGGTTCATAGCGCATTGCTCCAACCCGACCGAAGTGAAAGTGATCTATGTAACACTTCACTTCTAAGAAATCTGGAACATTTAGATCCTCGCAAAGCAGTTGTGAAAGCCAATGGGCGCATCCATTTATCTCCGATCGAAGTAACTAGAGTCAGAGTTCTCAGAGCGTCTACTGAAAGGCAAAAAAACGCGGCTCCCCAGCTACTTCTACGCAGTTTCCGTTTCCTCCACTATGGCAGAGGGTCTCCGAATAAAATGGAAGCAGACGACGCCGAGCACTATCGCTCTTATTTGACGCCGGTATATCAAGAAGCCTGAACAAGGTCGTTAGAGAAGAAGTGAGTGACTGGAGACATCAGCGCTGCTGTTTCGAAGCGATCCAATGCAATCGAGCCCTTCGCAGGTCGGTGCAAAGGCTGCTACTGTTATAAAAATAAAAGAGAGAAGCGTCAACAGATGCAAAATATTGAGCTCTGTGAATTTAAGCCGTTGGTTAAGATACTTTTATACGGTCATACGTTTGTTCTGCACTTATTTAGGAACTTCCTATGAAATCTATTCGTATACACACGGGAAGTCGGCCGAAGAGGGCGTCAGCCAACGTCTCCTACTTGCTCACACCCCGATTAAGCAACGCAAAATTGACGATATTGTGGATCATTGTTCTCCGTAAGTGTCCAACCGCGCACCAAAGTCACGCTCATACCCCACCTTGCTCTGTTGAGCACGCACAGTGCTATCGTCGTTTTTCACCGATTTTCCGCACAACGACGACTAAAGCACGGCATCATATGAACGTTTACATGCTCTATTAGCAAGTCCAAAAGAAATTAAATACGCTCCAGGGAAGTTTTCGAGAAGAGCTTAAGCTGAAAATGAAATTCGGACGCGTTATTTGTTTTACCTTGAGCACTTTTTATTAACAAAAGCGAGTGAACCACAGACCCACGCCACATTCGACGTAGCTTCTCTCGCCATTTTTTTTTTCAGCACCGCAATTTTGTTTGCGATTTGGAAATACGTTATACCGCGCCCTTTTTCCATCCCTCACTAAACATGAACTAAACATGTTTAGACCTAAAGAAAACAAGTCAGCGCTGTGGAACTCAGCATGAAGTTTTACCATGCTCAATGCCACAGCACAGACGTTTTTTTTAATTTTTTTTTAAGGTCAAAGCATATTTCCATCAGCAGCTTCCTCCGTAAATTGCAGTGATTGGGTCTGCCAAGCGCTTTGCGAAAAAGTAAATAGTTATATTTTTTTTTATAATGTAGTACGGATAAAGAAAGAAAAGCTTCTTAGGTTATCGCCTTCGAGATTGCCGGTGCAAGAAAGCTTTCTCTTGTAATTGGATTCCTCAGGAACGCTTTTATTGGAAGGAAGGACTCGCGGTAGAGTGCCGAGAGCTTAAGCAGTAGCTCGCTGGGTCAGTCTCAGCTCTGCACAATGTCATCGTTTTGACGTCGCATGTTTAACTAATAGTTTTAACATCGCAGTATCAAACAAACCAAATAGTCTCTTTGCACCGCCACTGCGCGATAGCACTTGTTGACCACATAGTAATCACACGCGAGGTCTCAGACCTTGAGCGCGTGATTACTATGGGGCAACTTTCTTTATTTTGGGTTTCCCAAGAACGAAGCGGTGTTGCATTGATTCCCCAGGGTGGTTGCCGAGTTCTGCAAACTCGGCAACCACCCACACTAGCAAAAAAAAAAAAAAAAAAAAACGATTCATTAATTTAATCTCAGTTTAGGGGTTTTCGGAATGGGGAAGGGAATTATCATCGAGGAAGCCGCTGCTGCGGCTTCTTATCGTCTCCGCGATCTTGGTCTAAACCGCATGCAGACCCCGCCACCGTTGTCGAGTGTCCTGTCCGGGGTGAAGTCCGGGCGAAGTCACCATGGCCGTAACACAACGTTGCGGCCCCTTCCACAACTCGCGTCCGTCGTAACCCATTCTTCGCGCAAGAGTCTCTTCATAACCCCCGCATCTCCAACAAGGCCCTTCTTTAGTGCGAATGAAATATCAAGTAAAAGATGTCGAAAAATATTTTCAAAGACGCACATGAATTATAAACGTTAAAGCACAAAAAAAAACGATATAAATATTCTTGTTTTCTTAGTACGCGGGGACATGTAATATATGACCATATATTCTCCGATCAATACGAAAATGTATGTTTGGCAAGATATGATGATTTTTAAGTTAATTTACAGTTAGAAGTTTTTTTGTTATTAATATTAAACTGTGTATAAGCCCCCTCCTGGCTTCAGTGTTATTTAAAAAAAAGCGCTTTACTTTAACGGCGGTGACGATCGTGCAACTTACCACCTTCGCCTTTTGTTCATCTGCTTTCATCACCAATACTACTAATACTACTGCTATAATTGCTACAAAAAATGTCTTCATAATCATTGGTTTGGTTCAAAGAAAAATCTATATATTTTATAACATATCTTATATTTGTTCTTAAAAGAAAACGGCTGTTAAAATCTACTGTACATATTTTAGATATTATTCACACAATAATTTACTGCCGTCTTTAATTATTAGGAAGGAGCAAATAACTGAATTGTCTTGTTCTTAGTTACAATATTTTGAAATTGTGTGTAAAGATGCATACACGCTTAAAAATTGATAACGGTCTTTAATTTTGTTTATAACTGAAATACCCCCAATATTTGTCGTCGAACTCCGCTTAAATCTGTCGCAATCTTTCTTTACTAACATTGTTTACTGTTATCTCATTTATAGCAATTCACGTACCACAGAAGGAATATTAAAATGGAGAAGATGATGGCATTTCGGATACATTTCATAATTTGAGAATCCTGCTGAGGCATTCCATGAGTCGGCAATGCTTTTAACGATGCCATTTTTCTAATAATCTTACTTCTCAAAATAAAGTATGTAGTTTTACCTCTTCTTTTGTCTTTTTCATTTTTCATATTTTACGCAAATCACGCATGATTACAAAACGCAGGAGGTAAAAAGGTCCGAGTAAGAATGACCACACGCTTTGGCGCGCGGCTGTTGATTTCTCCTGAAAAGATAATTATCCAAAATCAACAATAAGGAGCGACGTGTGTTTCAAAACTGATGGGCCTGTGTTGAAGACGAAGAGATAAAATGCCACTGTTCGTGGGTAATTTTAGAGTATTAGTTTTCCCACTTTGTTTGTCATTTCCTTCCTATATCACCTGGCATATCGTTCGAGTTCAAACATATGTCCTATAAACATTAAAAAAATTTGCGGTGGCTTAGCTCGGCTAGGCCAGGATACGCGTAGCGTGAGCTTATGCGCACAAAAGGAGAGGCGCTATCAAGCAGCTCCGGTGCAGCGTCGAACTTGGCTACTGCGCAACGGAGGCACAGGGCCGGGCACGCGGCGGCGCCAGTGCGTCTGCCGCGGCTATGACGTCACTCCTCTGGAATGCGAAGACCGGCGAGGCGCACGCGGTGGCGGTAGAGCCCGCGGCGGCTGCGGCTCCGGCCAGCTCCGGCACGCCAGCTGTGCGCCATGTGACGTCACTGCTCCTCGCGCTTCCGCAGATTGGCGAGGCGCGCGTGGTGGCAGCGGAGCCAGCGGCGACGGCGGCTCCACCCCGCCAGCTGTGCGCCGTGTGACGTCACTGCTCCTCGCGCTTGCGCAGCACGGATTACGGCTCATTATGAGAGTCACGCAAAACTGCTCAACCTCGGCCAGTGTAGCTAACGCCACAAAAGCCCCATTCATACTTATATGAGCTATGAATTCATATGAGTTTTCTCTTGATAGTGTAAATAAATATGTAGGCATTTGTAATTTAGTCACTATAAAACTCGCTGAATATTTAAGGATGACACGATTTTCTTGCTAGGCGTACTTGGTTTTATTTATTACTAACTTCAAAAATTACGTTCACAAGCTCGGGACCATAACGAAGTATTTTTGCGGCATTATAAGTATACTTCGTGTCGCCATTAGTCAGAGCGCAGATTAAATCACGAGCCGATGAAGTCAACCGATCAGCGTAACAAGCACGACGTAACGGTATTATCGTTCTTTTGTCAATACAGTGACGCAGTGGTGAAACCAATGAAGCGCTCTCAACGCGCCATGACCTGACGCTTTCAGTTTGTGCGTCTGTGTCTGCGGTTCTTACTTAAGGTAAAAGCAGGTCTTATACCTGCTTTTACGCAGAAATTACAAAAATTGTTTACACAGGGGCGTTTAACTAAAATTGCATTAGTTCGAAAATCATTTAAAAAAGGCACATATTACTTTTTTAACTATCTAATAATGATATTTATGATATATACAAGCAGAATCTGCAAAAACACAATGCAATATTTATGTGGCTTTGAAGTTATAAAGCGAGAAATGTGGCCAAACTCACGCCAGCCCGGTTACTATAAATGAAGCGTGCACATACACACTCTTCACAATTTAATTTTTAATAAAAAGGCGTAAAAAATGCAACGGGGTAGTAAGGAAAATACAAATTGACAGCACAGACGTGGACGGTAGTTTTGAAGGGAAAATTCCGAGTACATTTTCGTACAACGAACCCAAAAATGCCCATGGGCCGGAGCGATCGAGAGGCGCCACCCTCTAACAAGCTTCGCGGTGCCTGTTTTAAGAGCCGGCGTGTAGCGTCTCTGTCTACGCGACGCAAAGGAAGCAACTGGAGCGACTTTGCAAACAGGTCAGCCTACAACCTTGGCTGCAACATGATGTAGGAGGTAGGGCGCGGCAAAACGTGATCCTGCGCCGCCTTTAAGCGCCAATAGATCCGCCGCCATAAAAAACCGCACAACGCAAAAAAAAAAGTTATTGAATGAGAATGTTTGTAACTTAGTTTATATGACAACGGTTTGGAGAATCGTAAAATCCACTATTCAATTCAATTCAATTCAATGTTTATTTTCGCGTGCTTACCAACAGCTCAAAGGCCTTTGGGGTAAAGCACGAAGCACAAAATACATAATCGTAACAAATATACATGCTTCAAATTATACACATGTTTTAAAACTTATACATATGGTTTACATTAATACACGTGCAAACAGTTTTGGCAATTTTAGAGCAACCCTGTACAAACAAGAGGCAATTTTGTACAAAAAATATCAACATTGCAAAACTTCGTGTCTAAAACATGTTGAATTCGTGATATGGGTGACAAGTTGCTATGAATATCTGGATAAAAAACTCTGAGATTTCTAGAGTTAGCACTGACGGGAATGCGGAAGTGTAAAGAAGCAAGAAGTGAAGGACTGTCTATGGACCCATGGATCAACCTGTGCAAAAACTTAACATCCCGGACAGATCTCCTGTTATGCAGAGCGCACAGTTTTAGTTTGGATAAAATTAAATTATATTGAAAATAACATTTACGACCAAAATATCTGTCATAGACAATCCGCACAAATCGTTTTTGTATATGTTCAATTTTTTCACTCGCTGTACTAGAGATAGAGTTCCAAATAACAGATGCAAATTCAAGTCTAGAGCGTACATGAGTACTAAAGAGTCGCAACAGACAATGATGAGTGCTAAATGGTCTAGTTAGGCGGGCCATTATTCCCAACATGCGCAGACTCTGGCTAACAATGGAGTTTATGTGAGAATTAAAAGAAAGGTGATCATCCACAAACACCCCTAGATCTTTAACTATTGTGGTCCGACTTATAGTTTCATTTCCCATACAGTACATATAAGATAATGTGCTACGCTTTCTGGACAGAGACATCACTTGGGTTTTGCGGGGGTTCAAAACTAGATTGTTCAAATTACACCATCTTTGTACTGAATCGACATCTTCTTGCAGCAAAGCACAGTCAGTGATAGTGTTGACCTGCCGAAACAGTTTAACGTCGTCTGCAAACATGAGCACCTGCGAGTTTTCCACGAAGGATAGTAAATCGTTTATAAAAATAATAAACAACAGCGGACCAAGATTCGAGCCCTGAGGTACACCCGAAATAGACATGAAAGGTTGTGACAAGTAGCCAGAAACCCTAACACTGTTCTGTCTTTTATGTAGATAACTCCTGAACCACGTAATATATTCAGGACCAAGCCCATAGTTCCCAAGTTTCTTCAATAACAATGCATGATTGACCTTGTCGAAGGCTTTGGACATATCCAAATATACTGCATCTACCTGACCCCGGCTCTGAACAATTGGCATAGAATAATTAAGAAATGTGCATAAATTTGTTTCAACGGACCTTCCTGCTACAAAACCATGCTGTATAGGAACTACCTTTCGTTTAAAATAATTATATAGGCGGTTGTACATCACCTTCTCGAATACTTTTGAAAATGCATTTAAAAGAGATACTGGACGATAATTGCTGACGTCACTAGAATTACCAGATTTAAAAATTGGGACAATAATTGAAGATTTCCAGTTTTCTGGAAATATACCTGTTTGCAGCGACAAGTTAAACAACTTCTCAAGAACAGGAGCAAAAATTTCGCTGCAGCCCTTCACAATAAAATTGGGAATACCATCGCAGCCGGTCGATAGTTTAGAGTTTAGTTTTCCAATAGCCGAAAACACCTCATCAACTGTAATTCTCGTAAGAGGCAAGTAGTCATCAGACCCACATGTCACAGGCGAACTGGTGTTGACACTAGAAAAACATGAACTAAAATGATGTGAAAACTGTTCGCAAACAGACTTTGGGGAAATATGAACACCAGATCCACTGCGCAGCGTTATATTGCCAGACTCCTTCCTGGTATGTTTTTTTACAAAGCGCCAGAATTCTTCAGGTCGTTTGTTTAAGCTCAGCTCCACTTGCTTACGATACATATACTGGTCATTAACGAGGAGCTTCTTTGTTAGTTCACGGCATATGCTATATTTTTCATACCAGAAGTCCAGTTTTGTCTTTTTATACAATCTATGGTAATGCAATTTTAACCTTAAATAATGTCGCAGATCCTTAGAGAACCATTTTGGATACTTCTCGGGACGTTGAAGGTGCCTAGGAATAAACTTATCCATTGCTTTATTGACTACTGACCTAAGATCGTCCGCCATTAAATCAACATCCGAATTTTGTAACATAATGCTCCAATCATATTTCTTAAAATATTTAAATAACCCAAAATAATCACCGAGACCGTACGTATATCTTAGCACGCAGCAAGGTGGTATCATCCTTAAAGACATTGAAAACGAGATTGCGAGCGGAGGGTGGTAAGCATCAGCATTTACCAGTGGATCACTTATGCGAGTCACTTCCGCGATATGGAAGTTAGATAAAACTAGATCCAGAATATTACCGGAGCAGTTCGCAAACGTGTTCTGCTGCGTAAAATCATTAAAATTGATAAAGTTGAACAAGCAGGACGCTTTTTGACGCGTGCATGAGCTTGCACTGTTAATTATGCCGGAAGGCCAGTCCACCTTTGGCAGATTAAAATCTCCGTAAATTTGTACGCGATATTCAGTCATATCGATACTGTTTTCTAGGAAATGGAAGTGGTCTATAAAGATAGCAGAATCTGAGGCAGGGGGAAAATAATATGATCCAATAAGAAGGTTGAACCCATCAGCGGAAGTTATCTCCACCCAGACCGATTCTTGATATGTTTCGAGATCGTGACGTCTATGTGCGTTCAAAGATTGCCTGCAAGCTATAAGTACACCACCGCCGTATCTCATCCCGGAAGTATATTCACGATCTTTTCTAAACACAGAAAAAGAAGAAGGAAAATATTCACTACTGGCGATACCGTCATGAAGCCAGGTTTCCGACAATGAAACAATATCATAATCACTGCCTAGTAGGTTAGACATAAATTCATCAGTTTTGGTTCTAAGACCACGGACATTTTGGTAGTATACGCTAAGATTTCGAGCCATGATCAGCGTGACCTATGCTATTCGGAACAACCACGTAATGCCGTGAGATAGGCAGCCTCCCAATAAAAGGACGAAAAAGAGAGCCATCTGGCCACACATCGGAACTGTTCAACGCCACCAACGCTTCCTCATCAATGGCGAGATGGAACGAATTGTAGGTCGGATATAGCGTTTTTAGTCGCGTGCATATCATTGATTTGTCACCGAGGACGGTTCTTGCGGTAGCTTCAATGTCTGCGACCGTCGTGGCTGGGTCCAAACGGGACACAAACAAGCCTTTCGAAGGCGGTGCACGAGGAACCGCTCTAATGTTGCAATTTCTTGCTTGACCGAATGAGGCCTGAGGCCTTGGACGACGATCTTGGTTAGAGATAGGATGGTCACTCGCGTTGTGAGCCGTGTTGGCAGACTCACCGTTGCTCAGATGTGCGGAGGATGACGGAATCCCACGAGTCGTTGCATTTACGGGAAAATGACGAACTTGTCCCTCCTTGGGGCGGGCGCCCTGAGCAACAGAAGCGTAGGAGGGCGCCGTTCGTTCCGGGGCGACGGGTGACGCGTCTTTGGAAGCAGCCATGACAGTATCGTTCAGAACTGCTTGGCGAAGCTGAGACACTTCCACTCGCAGGGCACTGTTGTCGGCACGCAGAAGCTTTACCTCGGCCGTCAAAATGTCGAGCCGAGACGACAAACGCACGAGCAGGCGAAGAATTTCCGAAGAAGCTCCCGCAAGTGCAGATTCACTGTTGTCCCCATCACCGATGTTGGCTTCCGTGTTCCCAGCGGTGGGCGTAGCCCCGTCATCAGATTCGGAGCCGATAAGCCTCGTTGTGGAAGGATCGGCGCGCTTTGAACAGTTTTTGCATTTGTAGCTGCTTTTACCGGACTGCATAAAGATATCGTATTCCTCGGCTTGAATATCTAAGCACTTGCAGTGGAACCGGCGAGTGCATGACGCACAGTGTAAAAATTGTTGCCTCCCGAAAAACTGAGCAGAGCAGCAATCGCACACGTCCTTGCTCCCCGCTCATGTGACCTACGTCAGTGATAGTGCAGCAAGCCACTTTAAGAACCAATACCAACTACACAAGCTGCAGGGCAACAAGTACACGTCAGCGAAGTGGATTTGTTTCCACGACTGAACATGGCAAGAGTGCCTTCGATGAAATCGAGGGTCGTGTGAAGCACCAGGCAACGTTGTACAACCTTCAACGGCCCACCACGTCGGTGATCAAGTCGGCGTCTGAGATGGTTGCCCCACTGAAAACTAAACTGCAGAACGTAAAACTAATCCACCTCCGAAAGCTGACGTCAAAGCGTTCATGAATATTTATTCATTTTATTTATTTGAATAATAATGCCGGCCTACTTTTGTGGGTCAAGGCATGTGAGTACATATGGAACATATACAACAGCAGAGCTTCTAGTCATGCATGGCTTCAAAAAACATAGTTGAGAAAAACTGGAAGGCATATTGAACAGACAGTTCCCAACAAACAGAGGTAACCTTGGCAATGATTAGTCAAATGGATTCAAAACTACATCTAAGGCGCTGACAAACGACTCGCAGGTGGCACTGCCCGTAATTTTGTGAGGCAGGCCATTCCAGTCTCGGACAGTTGTAGGGAAAAAGAGTAGTTAAAAATGTCTTTTTTACATCGAAACTCTCGAAGAAGTTTTCATGCTTCTGCCGTGTGACTCGGCCGAGATTGAACACCACATATTCTTCGAACTTCATTCCAATCTTATTACGTATTTATTTATACAAGAAATTCAGACACTTCGCTTTTCTGCTGCGGGTCAATAACTGGGTTAATCCGGATAACGCATAAAAGAATGACACAGACGTATGCATGCCTAATGCATACGTATGTATATAGGCATGCATACGTATGTATGTGTGTATATAATCGTAATGCTTTTTTTGCACACCCACAAGTTTGACAATCAATGACTGTGTATAAGGGTCCCATAAAATGTCCGCGTATTCAAATAATGGACGAATAAAAGTAGTGTACCCAGCAAGCTAGATTTCCGAGTACAATGCCGCATAGTGCTTCGAACACTTCACAGTTTACGAGACGCTTTTGCTATAATGTTTTCTAAGTGAACATACCGCTTTAGGTAGATGTGATGCTAAAACCCAAATATTTATAAGAAGTGACACTTTCTAGCGGTACTGATTTCATAGAATAGCAAAACAAAAATGGATACTTCTTTAGTGTTACTGTCATTTGCACGCATTTTAATGCGAATAGCATTCTTTGGCTACTTCACGCACTTTTCGTCTATGTATCTATCTATCTATCTATCTGGCTATCTAACCTCTTACGCCGCGGGTCGATAAATAAATAAAAAAGACCGGCGCCGGCTGGGATTCGAACCGTTGACCCTTTGATCAGCAGGCAGACGCGCTAACCACAGAGCTATGAAGGCAGTCATTCAACGCACTCTAAACGGTTGTTTATATCTTTACCATAGGACGCGCTTTACAGCGCTGTCACAGCTACCGGTGCGCGCGCGTTCCATGCACGAGGGCTCATTCCGCTCTCGTGAGGCTGAGCACGGCCGCTAGCTCACCCTCTCCCGCGCTCGGGAGAGGGTGATGTAGCGGCCGTGCTCAGCCTCGCGAGAGCGGAATGAGCCCTCGTGCATGGAACGCGCGCACCGGTAGCTGTGACAGCGCTGTAAAGCGCGTCCTATAGTAAAGATATAAACAACCGTTTAAAGTACCGTTGGTTGAGACTAGCTGAGACGCCAGAAAGTCTGGTCGGTACCATTTTGAGTGTTTGTGCGTATGGCGCGTGCTTTGCTCGCCTTCCTAAGTGACACAACGCACGTGCTGGGCTGCCCGGAGATCGTGCGCAGGGCTGTGAAAGTGTCAACAAATTTAGAGATCGCCTCAAGAGTGGGCTGGCGTATCTAGAGTGTGCCGGCCACCTGACGAACGCGCATAACTCCGCACCGTTTGATGCTATTCGCATTAACGTAGATAATCATTCCAAAGGATGGGTTCTGCTGACTTTTTTATGTTCAAATCCATCTGCCATCCTTGAGACCAGGAAAAGCATAGATTGTAGGCTACTGTCTAAACATAATTGATCGAAAGTGCATGACACTTTGGCAAACAAAACAGAGTCGTCGACGAAAAGATGGCACTGAATCCAGGGCTTATCTACACGCAGATCATTGATAAACACACACAAAACAAAATGGACCGAGCACCGAGTCCTGGGGTACTCCTGACTGAACTTGCGAATTCAGAGACTTCACTTTCCCAACAGTCACGTACTGTCGACGGTTTGCAAGATAGGAATCAACCCAACGTAAAAGGTAATCAATATTGAGTATCTGCTTAAGTAAATGAGCGGGACTTTGTTTCCGTTGTGCGCAGGAATTCAGTCCTGTCACTTGTGGCAGTGTACGCGATCCGACATTTTGCAACCACAGCTGTTTTAGCAAGAACAGTAGACGCAGAAAATATATATCTTTTTAAAGTAAAGTATCCTATGGCTGCGAAAAGCAGATCGATATCGCGAGCTTGCGGTGCCACCGAGAAGAAACGAACAGTGATCGCTACAGGCAAAACGGAAAAATGATATTCCTCCTCGGAGTGCCAGGAGAGCGCCGTGACTGACTCAGGTCACCGTCCGGTAGAAATAATTCACGCTACAAGCGCCGAATGTGGCCAGAGGACCTCTATTCATTAAACTCGTTTCAATTGTGCCCCTTTAAATATGTCTTCTTTCTTATCACTATTTAAACCTGGTCGTCAGCAGCCCAGCCTCCCTACGAAGGGTAGCTCCGAAATTCACTTAGACGAGAAACCTGCATTTAAATTGTTGGCTTGTCCATGCTTGAAACTCACCTGTAATCTCTTGTATGAATTCTTATTTTCATGAACTCCTGTTACAGTACTTTTTCTTCGCAGACTTCCTGCATTTTTCGTCCACTTTCTTGCCCCTGTTTGAAATAGGCAACGTCCTATCTTTCTCAACTCCCGTTGCGGAAATTCTGTATATTTAGTGCTCTGTAAATTCAAAAATACATAAAATATTGCAAAGCATTTTTGAAAGGCCTGTAATGACAAACTATGAGCCTTGATCTGTGTAAAGTAGAATACAATTTAAGATGGCCTAGCTTTTACACAGATGTTCAACTATTGTAAAATCGGTAACCTGTCTACATTGCAGTGTACTATTTTAGAAAAGTTATTGATTTCAATTTCAATGACAATTTATCCGAATATTAAACAAACGCGTCCAAATTATGTTAAGAAACTTTTAATTTCCAGTCTTTTCAGATGCGCATTTATAAAGCTGTGAATTGCTTCGTAATCGATAATGCATGTTTACCACATTTAATTTCATGTACAGTCTCTGAACAAAAAAATGTAAAACCTAAGGTGACAACAGTTTTTCTTTTCATAAATATCCGAAGGGGCGGTTCACGCAAGTCGCAAAAATGTGCGCGAATACCGACAGCGACTCTGTGATTTTCGTTCGTCAAGTTAAATTTTATTTCCGCAAAAAATGTTCGCATCTGTTTTTGCGATGCACATGTAAAATATATCTTTTAATAAAAAAATGATTACCGGATATGGTTTTCTGATCATATCTGAAAACGCTCAATACAGACAATCTTAGTCAATCAAACATTTTTTTCTGCAGTGTTTCTTCTTTTTGTGCTACCCTTTGCAGTGGCGGATCAATTGACGCAGGTTCAAGTTCTGCCGCGTCTTACCTTCTATATCATTGTTACCGCCAAGATTGTAGGCTGATCTGTTTGCAAAGTCGCTTCAGTTGCTTCTTTTATGTCGAGTAGATCGGAGGCTACACGCCGGCTGCTGAAATAGGCACCGCGAAGCATGTTACAGGGTGGCGCCTCTCGATCGCTCCGGCCCATGGGCATATTTGGGCCAGTTGTACGAAAATGTATTCGGAATTGTCCCTTCAAAACTACTGCCCACCTCAGCGTTGTCAATTTGTCTTTTTCTCACCACCACGCAGATATTTTACGCTTTTTAATAATAATGAAATTGTAAAGAATGGGCATGTGCACGCCTCATTATGGCTACTGCGTTGGCGTCAATTGGGCCATATTTCTCGCTTTCTACCTTCAAAGCCACACAAATATTGCATTATGTTTTTGCAGATTCTGTTAGTACATATGAGGAATGTTAATATCGGAGAGAGTAAAGAAAATTAAAAATGGCCTTTGTTTTAAATGATTTTGAAAAGTATGCATTTTAGTCAAATGCATTCTTGTAAATTTACCAGTTACCGAGGACAACAATATTTCATGCAAAGATGAACTATATACAGGAAACACACTGACAAAGTTTGAAGACTTAGCTTTTATAGAGAAAAGAAAAAAATCTTTAATCCAGATCGTTATTGCTCAATGTGCCGTATTTGCAACTTTTGTTTCTCAAAATAATGGCCCTAATACTCGGTGATTAATCCTTTTTGTCAATCCCTCCTCTGCGTAATATGTCAGTACAATATTTCTAAGCCCGTTGATGAAACAGTTGTTTTAGGGAAGCCGCCCAAAATGCCAACATCTGCAGCGATACTGAAAAACACGCTCGGAGACTGAGAGGGTAGCTCTTACAATATTTTTTCGCGAATACACATTTCTATTTTCCAAAACAAGGAATTGCTTTTATTCTTCTTGGCATGGGGCCAGCAAAATATATGTTATTTTCATCAAAATTAAAAATGGTTGCCGGACATGGTTGTTCGATCTGATCTGAAAACGCCCTATAACAAAATGGTTTCATTTGGCACCGATCTGACTTGAATACGTACTTCTTATCGTGCTTTCGTGACCACTCTTAAAGTGTTTTGGTTTGTGACCGCCGGGTCGACAGATAAGAAACGATTGCTGCCTGCTCTCAAGCCTATACGGTGAGCAAGCTCGTCTGTTCTTTGCACACCTCGTGCTTTTGTTAATCCTTAGATTGGCACAAGTGCTTCTGTTTTCCCGCACATTCTCTGCGCGTTCTCTATAAGTTATCCTTTGATTAGTGAGCCCCTCACCGCGTTCTAACGCGCAAGGGACGCTTTTTGGAACACTTGCTCTCCGTATAGCATTTAGTTCATGTTCCTTCTTATAGACCAAAATGACAGAGCACATACCACTAACAGTACCTTGAGATCCAGCATTTACCGCGCTCAACTTATGTACAATGCAATAGAACACAATACAATAAAAACATATTTATTTACTTTCTTTGAAAATAATAAAATATAAAGCCCATATAAGCAAATAATGGCATGTGTTTTGGGCGTGACAGGAGCCACAGCTTTTTATTGCGCGGTTTACTAAAAACAAGAGAGCACACAAATATAAGTACAAATTACTGCTATTCCACCTCCTTTTACAGCTAGTATTAATTCCTCTATCTGGAAGAATATATAAGTAAAACACATTCAATAATATTGAATTAGTATTTACATACATTTAAGGTTACCTCAATACGGGACTTATAGGGTAATTCTTACGATTGAAGAGAAAAGAAACCCTTTTCCATCATGCGTTTTCGGGGACACTCCATTATCTACTACTATTACATTTTATAGGTCCTGTTTCTCTGTTCAATTATCCATGTATTTACAATTTTTTTTTACTTTTATAGGTTTTACTTCCCCTCCTGTAATTTATTAAAATCTTAGGTACGTAATATTTTTGTGGACTCTCCATATTTTGTTGATATAAATTGTTCAACACATTTTTATTCGGCCTTAATGACCTTTATTTTTAGATTTACCTCCTATGTTTGTTGTCGAAAAAATGCTTTATAATAACATCATACATCATTTAATCTCTGAAACGTAACATTCCTAGTTTTTTATCCACTATAGTCCGAGAGATCACTTTCTTCGCTTCGGTAGACAATATTCCCAACTATCCTTTTTTGAATCGATTCGAGCTTCAGTTGTAAATATTTGGCACAGTGTCCATGAACGGTTATTCCATAATGAAGTACGGACTTTCCCAGTGCATTGTATATCATTTTAAGAACGGATCGCGCTACTAGATCTTAGATATGGTTGATATGTACAAGTAATATCATTAATTGTTTACAAACCTGGTTTATGTAAATATCCCATTTAGTATGTTTGTCTATATCTATACCCAGGTATTGGATATTATCAACGTATTTTAGTGGGACGCATGAGCAGTTGTTCCAGTTCTTATCATGCGTTTTTATTGAAAATTCATTCACGCTATTTTTTTCATCTTTAAAGCATATATTACTTGCGTATTAGGGAACGTTTAAGAGTATTTGTTTTTGTGGTTCCATAGTATAATAACAATCAATTAATTACTCATTAATTAATTAATTATAATTAATCTAACAATCTATCTATCTATCAATCAATGTTTATTATAGTGCCCAGGAACAACTTTGCGGTCTGGGTAGTGGAACACTAGATGGGGATGAATACATAAAAGCGCACAAATACAGAAGAGCAATACACTATACAGCAACTGAATACAACTATGCACGACATACACTGAACTGAATGA
>JAZHYW010008449.1:0-38889 GCA_037355805.1 Ixodes ricinus
AGCAACCAGAATGTGTAGGAATTTCAAACCCCCTCTGAGTGAGCAACCCATAGTTAGCGGTGACACCTCATTGCACTAAGAGGCTGTGTTGTTAACGTAAGCGTCTTCTGCTCTCTACCAAACTCAAGTGCTTAAACTCCGTATCTGCGACGTTCGGCAAAATAATATATGATTTATTCCTTCTATTCTTAAAATGTATTTTCAATAACACCATCACAATCAATATTTTGCGCCGCGGGCAGCGCCATCAAGTTTGTCAGTGGGAACCAATAGGCTCAATTCACTGTTATGTTTCGCTTGCAAAATAATTGTTTGTTTGAAAAGAAATGAAAAAAGTAAACTTACATTTAATATTTTTTTAGAGATCCCAAGAATACTGCTGCTTGCACCGAATAATCAACTACACGCATTAGAAGATTTGGGTGCGCAGGATTTTATTTTTATTTACAACATAAGACCCAAAAACGCTAGTATTCGCGTATGCTGTGCTTATTTTTATGTTAATCAATTAATCAATCAATATTCGATTTTATTTGCTTTCACAGTGAAGGATGGTAGCTGGGTCAAAAAGGTGCAACAATTGCAGCTTGACAGGGCCCCAGCTCCGAGACTGCAGTTCGCGTAAAGCAGTGATGAATAAATCACCTAGTTTGGGTAATGATAATTTCTGTTACGCCCAATATCGCTGTCACAGTAAACATCAAGGCGATTTTATTCTATATCGTGCAGGATAAAATAGTCATATCTCAAACTTTTTGGCAAAATATATATGCTAGGCAAAGTTTTTACTGGGAAGGTTCTTGAGTAGTATTTTATTTATCGAGATTTTGACTTCTAAATACCCAAAGGCGGATCTTGGGATTTGCGCGATCATAACAACTGGCGTATTTGAAAGCTTTGCGAGGCTCAAATATCTACTACTCATCAAACGAACTTTTTAATTAGAATTTTATACTACATTTGTGACGATCGCCCGGGATCGCAGGCGAGGGACCGAGGCAGTCGCCAAGAGAAGAGACCCCCTGCAGCCTGCTTGTGGTGAACGACGACTCACCGAGAGCCACTGCGCTAGTGGACGTTTAATTAAATGAATGGATGTTAATGGCTATACTCTTTGTAACGGGGAGCAGCTTGCGCCACCTAGCCTAAAAATAAAAAGACAAAGATATGATCCCTCCCGCCCTTCTAAGCCAATTGTCTCCCCTTAACTATCACTAGGCAGTGTGGAATATCAGCAAGGTAATCTTTGGGCGACCGGGCAAAACAAAAACACACAAAAAAACATTTCCGCCTCTTCCCTCCGGCGAGGGAGCCGCCGATTCCCTCTGGTCAAACTTTTCAGCCAGCAACGACGTGAATCAGCTTAAAACCACTCCCTGCAATTCAGGACCGTGAAGAAAAAGGAGAGAAAGGGAAGCAGGAAGAAAGAAAGTGAATTATAAAGATAAAATTGTAAAGAAGGCAACAAGATAGAATGTGAAGTAACAGCATGACCAGCAAAGAAATTGGATTTGTCAACGGTGTTCATTCACCATGTACACCGTTGACAATAATCTGCGAGCACCTTCCCTTTTTCTTTCCAAGAAAGAGATAACTTACTTTACTCCCAAATTAGCATAGATGTTAACAGCTCCCTTCCCATCCAAATGTTTTACTGCTCCTGCTTGGACTTGACATTTTATCCTACTTGCGTCTTTACTACTTCATCTTCACATTTTGCTTTCTCTCTTCATGCCTCCCTTTTTCTCATTTTTCTTGACGTCCTCAATTCCAGGGAGAGCTTGTGGGCACCCTGGTGGGCTCATTCATGTCGTTTCTAGTTGATAGAACTGTTCGCTGTCTATCGTTCCGAATTTGTTTTATTCTTGCTGTGGTCAGTCAATTTTACCAACATGCTCTTCAGCTAATTCAAACCTTGTCGGCGTTACCCGACACAGGACCCATTGAGGAAGAGGGCTGACACTTTTGGCCCGAGCCACGCGGGAGGGAGTTTCAATTTTCCGCTGTTCCGACTGTCTCCAGCTGTGCTAGTTTGTTGTGCGTCATTCAATTATTCCTAGTTATATTCCACCAAACTTCTAATCCCCTCTTTGTGACGGTAATCATTTTCTCTTCAGGGCGTTTTCAGAGAAGATCGAACAACAATGTCCGGTAACATTTTTAAATTTTGATAAAAAATATATTTTGCTGGCTTTATGCCCACAAAAAATAAAACGAATCCTTGTTCTAAAAAAAAAGTGTGTCTTCGCGAAAAAAAAATTGTAAGCACCCTCTCAGTCACGTGCGTGTTTTGCGTATCACGCGGCGTTGACACTTCGGGCGGCTTCTCCAAAAGAACTGTTCTGGCTACGGGTATAGAACGATTCACTGACAAATTAGGCATAAAAGGGAGTGACAAAAAGTATTAATCACCGAGTATTAGGGTAGTTATTTTGAGAAAAAAAATTGCATGCACGGCACATTGCGCAATACCGCTCTAGATTAAAGAATATTTTGCTCCATATCCATTAAAGCTAAGGTCTTCGAAATTTGAAAAGTGTGTTACCCTGTTTATAGTCCATCTTCGCGTGAAATATTGTTGTCCTGGTCAGCGAGAGAAATTTACAAGAATTTCTCACTCAGGGGCATTTAACTAAAACTGAATTATATTGAAAATAATCTAAAAAAGGCCATCTTTACTATTCTTTACACTTTCTGAAATTAATATTTATATTATGTACTAACAGAGTCTACGAAAACATAAACGCAATATTTTTGTGGCTTTTAAGTTATAAAGGGAGAAATATGGCCAAATTGACGCTCACGCGGTTTCCATAATTGGGGAGTGCACATACATGTTCTTCGCAATTTAATTAATATTAAAGAGCGTGAAAATGCAACGGGGTGGTCAGGAAAAGATAAATTGTCAGCACGGAGCTGGACGGTAGTTTTGAAGGGAAAATATCTAACACAATATCGTACAACTGACCCAAAAAGGTCCATGGGCCGGAGCGATCGAGGTGCGCCGCCATGTAACAAGCGTCGCGGTGCTTGTTTCAACAGCCGGCGTATAGCGTCTCCGTCTACGCTACGTTAAGGAGGCAACCAGAGCGACTTTCCAAACAGATCAGCCTACAGCCTTGGCGGTAACTATATATAGGAGGTAGGGCGCGGCAGAACCTGAACCTGCACCACCTGTGACCGCCAATAGATCAGCCGCGGTGGAGGGCCGCACAACGCGTAGAAAATAAAGATATATATATATATATATCAGTGTGTCGAACCGAAAAAAATACGGGTTCGGTTACGGTTCAGGTTCAGGTAAATTTATTTTGTTCCGCTTCAGTTCCGGGTCAATTAATTCGATCTGCGAAGCGGTTAGCGAACCGGTTCGGGGCGCTGAACCGGTTCGCGAACCGGTTCGGAAATTATAAATGACAAATTGCAACATCAAAATAAGTTACAAATAAAACATCTGAAATCAGCACATACGAAACGAGATACATCGTCGAAACTAGTAGTGCATAACGTTTATAAAAGCCTGTAGCCAATGCAAGCGGCAAACAACGACTGTCTGATGACAGGGCTGTCTGTCACGGGCGCTAACTCCAGCGTCTGCTGAGCGTTGGTTTGAGCGCACGCGCCCACTTGAGTCCCATGACTACGCTGGGCAGGCGACGGAAGCAACAGAAGCTCGGCAGATCCTTTGTCAAATTCGAAAGTGCGCGCAGCTTCGCTTCTCCGCGAGCGACTAGGGTTTGTATCCCTGTTTTTTTCCCCGCATTTATCGAGTTTCCGGTACGAAAAATACGGCATGTAAATCTTGACACTTCATAGCTCGATATACTCTGTCCGGTGGTTGGGGCAGCGAAGAGCAGATATAATTCATGAATGCTCATTTCAACTGTAAATAAAATTTCTTTCTCTCCCTCAAACATTATCAAACTCCACAGCCTTTTCTTTTCTCATTCCGATGGAAGCAAGCTTCAAGAACTCGCTCGTTCTAGAAACGTGTTATGAAATGAGCACACAACAGCATTTAGGATTTACGAGATTGTAGGAAAATGAAATCCCGTGACGCGATTTTTTTTTTTTTGCACAGCCTTCCAATTTTTTTTTCCGTGCAAGCCGCGACCAGCGCAATACTGGTTCCTATTTCAAGATTCATGGATGCAGCGTTTGTCAAGATTCATGGATGCAGCGTTTATATTCCTAAGACTGAGTGGAGAGGAAAAATATGTAAGCAAGGTGTGTGTCAGTTGACGGCAATTAAAAAACAAATGGCATTGATAGCACATTCATTGTCAACAGCGCGTGGCCGAACCGTTTTGACATGAGCCGGTAACCGTATTTTTTTTCCGGTTCAGTTCCGGTTCGGCTTCATCGCGATAACAATATAACGGTTCGGGTTCGGGTTCAGTTCCGGAAAAAAATACCGGTTCGGTTCCGGTTTTCGGTTTGGTTCGGTTCCGGTTCGACACCCTGATATATATATATATATATATATATATATATATATATATATATATATATATATATATATATATATATATATATTTAAATGGAAAAAGAATTCCAATTGATTAAGATTGTCTGTAGCTTAATTTATAAGACAACGGTTTGGAAAATTGTGAAAACCAATTAGGGTATGCTCATGTGACCTACCTAAGTGATGGTGCAGCAAGCCACTTTAAGAACATCTACCATATACACGAGCTGCAGCGCCACAAGTACACGTCAGCGAGGCGTATTTTGTCCAAAACTTGACATGGCAAGAGTGCCTGTAATTCAATCCGGGGTCGTGTCAAGCACCAGGCAACGTTGTACAGCCTCCGACGGCCCACCAACTCGGTGATCAAGTCGGCGTCAGAGATGGTTGACCCACTGAACACCAAACTGCCGAAAGTTCAACTAATCCACCTTCCTAAAGCTGACGTCAAAGCGTTCAGGGACATGAAATCAAAGCACTGGGACTCTGTTTCTGTTGTGCGTGGAATTCAGTCGTCTATAGTCAATTGTGGCAGTGTACGCGGTTTGACACTTTGCAACCACAACTGTTTTAGCAAGAAAAATAGACGCAGAAAAGATATATATTAAAAAGCAGTGTCCTATGGCTGCGAAAAGCAAATCGAGGTCATGAGCTTGTGGTGCCACTAAGAAGAAACGAACAATGATCGCTACAGGCAAAACTGAAAAACATTTTATTCCACGGAGTACCAGGAGAGCGTCGTGACCGACTCAGGTCAGCGTCCGGCGGAAAGAATGCACGCGACAAGCTCCGAATGTGCGTACAGGATCTTGATTAATAAAACTAGTTTAAATTGTACCACTTTAAACTTGTGTTCTTTCTTATCACTATTTAAACCTGGTCGTCAGCAGCCGAGCCTACCCACGAAGGGTAGGCTCCGAAATTCACTGCTCTGAGAAATATGTATTAAAATTGTTGACTTGTGCTTCAAACTCACCTGTAATCTTTTGTATGAATTCTTATTTTTCACGAACTCCTGTCGCAGTGCGTTCTCTTCACAGACTTCCTACATTTTTCGACCCCTTGCTTGCCCTTGTTTGAAATTGTCAACGTCCTATCTTTTTCTACTGCAGTTATGGAAATTATGTATAATGAAAACACTGTAAAATAAAAAAGATATTGCAACGCATTTTTCAAGGGCTTGATAGGACAGAATATGAGCCTTCATCTGTGAAAAGTAGAAGAAAAATTACGAAGGCCTTCATTTAAAACTGATTTTCTAAGTATGGCAAAATCGGTAACCTGTCTACATTTCAGTGTATTTTTTAGAAAGGTTACTGTTTTCAAATTCAATATTAATTGATGCGAATATAAAACAGGCGCGTCCAAATCGTTTTAAAAATATAAATTTCCAGTCTTTTAAGATCCGGATTCATAAAACTCTGAATTGCTTCGTAATCGGTGGTGGATGTTTAAAATAAAATGATTAGATGGGCCAGTTGGTACATCATGGGAAATAAGCGCCAAAGGAACACGGACAAAGAGTAGAATAACAACGAAACAGGGCGCACTCTCAACTGAATTTATTAGGAGAAAAACACACACTTATTACCAACGGGAGCACACTATCAAACACCACACATCACGTTAGTCCCCGCCCAGACCTCGTTTCAAATATTCAAACTCATCCGTAGACAGAGCCAGAAAGTATCGCTAATGCATTTGTCACCCCTACTCGTAATCTCAAATGCCTCGTGAAGCTCGCGTGACACTTTGTTTTGTATTTCGCCAAAATTTTAGTGCTGTCAAATGATGGGGCGCAAGAGCATCTGTTGCATGTACTGTACAGCCAAATGCCCTGACGGTGTGGTTCTAGTTGAAGCGGCGTGCTCGCGGACCCGATCATTGATAAATCTTCCAGTTTAGCCTACATAGCTTGAACCACATGTCATTGGGATTTCGTGAATGATGGCGGTTGTGCAATCAGTGTATTTATTCCTGTGCTTGGTGTTGCACGGGTCTGTTGTCGGTTGGGGGTCATTGATTCTCCTGCATAATCGCGATTTTTTGTTAGGCGCTGAAAATACGACCGAGACATCATAGCACCCAGCCACCTCTTAAAATTATGTGTGACACCGCGTGCATATATGGTATCACCACCGGCCGTATGTTACTCTTTTCGCGCGATGGTTTCTGCGTCCCCTGAACTTCTTTATCAAGTTCCCAGCCACTTCGACCAATGAGCTAACTGGGAAACCCCTTTTCGCAGACGATCTACTTGTCTAACAAAACTATCTTAAGCGCTATGCAGGCAAGATCTTCTGGAGAAGCCTGCATACACGAGCTGCGATGCCTCTCTCACGAGCTTGGAGTGGCAGGAATGAAAGGAAGGATCCCCTTCTTAGATCTAGGGGAGTACTCCCAGGCAAATATGCTCCCAGCATATTTGCTGGGAGTACTCCCTAGATCTAAGAAGGGGATCCTTTCCTTTCATTCCTGCCACTCCAAGCTCGTGAAGAGAGGCATCGCGAGCTCGTGTATGGAGGCTTCTCTCAGAAGATCTTGCCTGCATAGCGCTTAAGATAGTTTTGTTAGACAAGTAGATCGTCTGCAAAAAGGGGGTTTCCCAGCTAGCTCATTGGTCGAAGTGGCTGGGAGCTTGATAAAGAAGTTCAAGGGGACGCAGAAACTATCGCGCGAAAAGAGTAACATACGGCCGGTGGTGATACCATATATGCACGGTGTCTCACATAATCTTAAGAAGGTGGCTGGGGGCTATGATGTTCCGGTCGTATTTTCAGCGCCTAACAAAATATCGCGATTATGCAGGAGAATCAATGACCCCCAACCGACAACAGACCCGTGCAACACCAAGCACAGGAATAAATACATTGATTGCACAACCGCCATCGTTCACGAAATCCCAATGACATGTGGTTCAAGTTATGTAGGCTAAACTGGAAGATGTATCAATGATCGGGTCCGCGAGCACGCCGCTTCAACTAGAACCACACCGTCAGGGCATTTGGCTGTACATTGCAACAGATGCTCTTGCGCCCCATCATTCGACAGCACTAAAAGTTTGGCAAAATACAAAAACAAAGTGTCACGCGAGCTTCACGAGGCATTTGAGATTACGAGTAGGGGTGACAAATGCATTAGCGATACTTCTCTGGCTCTGTCTACGGATGAGTTTGAATATTTGAAACGTGGTCTGGGGGGGGGGACTAACGTGACGTGTGGTGTTTGATAGTGTGCTCCCTTTGGTATATAAGTGTGTGTTTTTTCCTAGTAAATTCAGTTGAGAGTGCGCCCTGTGTCGTTGTTATTCTACTCTTTGTCCGTGTTCCTTTGGCGCTTATTTCCCTGAATGTTAACCTCCTTTTATTTTATTTAGAGTCTCTGCACAAAAAAAATATTAAGCCTAAGACGCCAAGAGTTTTTCCTTTACAAATATCCAAATGTACGTTCTCCCGCAAGTCGCTAAAACGAGCACGTATACCGTCAGCGACTTTGTGGTTTTTTTTTCCTCAAGAGAAATTTTATTTTCCGCAAAAAAAGTTTAAATATGTTTTTGCTATTGCACAAAAAAATATATCTTCTAGTAAAAAACAAAAAACAATGTTGACCGGACATGGTTGTTTGATCCTATCTGAAAACACCCAATACAGACAATAGAGAGTTTTAGAATAACGTATGCAATTTTAGCGCACGCTAGCGTTAAATTTTGCACTTGCGTTAGCGCACGGGACGCTTGAGAGTTTTAGAATAGCGTTTCTCCGCCGCGACGCAAAAGCCCCAGCACCTTGCGCTTGCAACGCCACCAAGATACAGTCACGAGTTTTATCTTACACACGAAAAGCTGCAATTTCAGAAAAAACAAACAAGATTTTTGGTCAAGCGTAACATTTTACACTTGTTTTAACGGGAGAATGCGACGCGACCGGTCGACCGGTTGTGTCCACTGGGTCGCCTCGCAAGAGGGGTCTCGTGTAATGACCTTCGCCGAAAAATGTTCGCGCGTTGCAAGCGTCCAGTTGCCAGTGATCGTTGCCCACCTTACTGGGTTTTTCAAACTGAGTGCAACGTCGTCCTGTGTTGAAAATCTCAGTCGCGAAGATGCCGACGACGTCGCGCTCATGACACCTACAAAGCGGCCACAGTCGCGGACTCTCGGTTTTGGAAGCCGCCATTTTTAACTGAGCTCGTCTTGGCTTGAACCAACTTTACAGCAGGAGTCCTGCTTGGAGCAGCGCAAAGACTTCTTTGCGTACGCACACAATTTCCGGAAAATAGTGTAGCTAAAATAGCCCACGCAAAACGCAAAATGTGGTTAGAGTTCGGCGCATGCGCAGTGGCGACGACGCTATTCTTTGCGTACGCAAAGCTTTAGCGTGCGCTATTCTAAAGCTCCCTAATCTCAGGCAGTCTATTTTTTAAGTATCTTATTTTCTACGCATCGTGTAATCCTCCACGGCGGCGGATCTATTGGCACTCACAGGCTGCGCAGGTTCAGGTTCTGCCGCGCCCCACCTCCGATATCATGTTACCTCCAAGGTTGTAGGCTGATCTGTTTGCAAAGTCGCTCCGGTTGCTTCCTTTGCGTCGCGTATACAGAGCCGCTACACGCCGCCTGTTGAAACAAGCACCGCGAAGCGTGTTCCAGGGTGGCGAACCTCGATCGCTCCGGCCCATGGGCATTGATGGGTCGGTTGTACGAAAATGTATTAGGCATTTTCCCTTTAAAACTACCGTCCAAAAATGTGCTGACAATTTATCTTTTCCTGACCACCCCGTTGCATTTTCACGCTCTTTAATATTAATGAAATTTCGAAGAACGGGTATGGGCACGCCCCATTTATGGCAACCACGTTAGCGTCAACTTTAGCCATATTTCTCACTTTATAACTTCAAATCCACACAAATATTGCATAATGTTTTTGCGTACTCTGTTAGTACATATTATAAACGATAATGTTGGAGAGTTTAAAGAATATTAAAAATTGCCTTTTCTAAATGATATTTTAAAATAATGCATTTTCAGTAAAATTTCCCTGTGTGAGCAATTCTTTTAAATTATGCCCGCTAAACAGGACACCAATATTTCACGCAAAGATGAACTATATACAGAGGAACACACTGGCAAAGTTTGAAGACCTTAGTTAGATTTTATAGATACGGAGAAAAATATTCTTTAATTCAGAGCGTTATTCCACAATGTGCCGTGTTTGCGATTTCTTTACTTAAAATAACTACCCTAATATTGGGTGATTAGTACTTTTTTGTCAATCCTTCGTATGCCTAATTTGTCAGTCTATATTTCTAGACCCGTAGCCCAAACAGTTGTTTTGGGGGAGCCGTCCAATATGTCAACATCGCGCGATACGCAAAACGCGCACGTGACAGAGATGGTGCTTTCAAATTTTTTTCGCAAAGACAATTTTTTTTTAAAACAAGGATTGGTTTTATTTTTCTGGGCATAAAGCTAGCAAAATATATTTTTTAATTAAAATTAAAATAGGTCAACAGACGTGGTTTTTCGATCTTATCCGGAAACCTCCTTCCATCGTCGCCAGCAAAACCCAGGGCCCCGGCCAAATGCGTTATCTCTCCAGGGATGGCAAAGCTAAGCCCAGTGCACTTCAAAACCATGTGCTCTAGTGTCTCACTCTCTTTATGGCAGACAGCAGACAATGTTTCTTTCTTCTCAAATTTAGCCCTATACATCATCGGCCTCAAAACTTCCGTCCTCGCCTCAAACAGTAAAGAACTTTCTAGTAAATTGTAAAACAAATATTTTTCTTATGTCCTGTTTGTTTGTCCTGTACACTGTTGGAGCTGATTTTAGCAGCATTCTTATCTTCCAGACTTTTCTTTCTGCCTCTTTCACTTTTTTCTCCACTAAAGTAGTCCGCTCAGACCCATCACTAGTGTGTAGGTATATAATAGTAAGCGTTTAGGTTCCGTTTGTCCATTTTGTGTTTAAACTTGTCATGTATAAATACTTGAATACCTTCTGTGTCAACCGCGTATCATCCATTTTGGTCAACCTTTGTTCAAATTTCAACTTACTAATTGCCTCCCTGGTATCAAAATACGACCAGCCCATGTCTCCCTGTACTCCCTCATTTGGTATCTTTCCGTTTGCTGCCAGTGCCATTCTGCCTATGCGTCTTCGTAGATAGAGCCCCTCATTTCATGCACCTATTGCCAGAAGACAGTCGTGGTACAATTACTCCTTCCCATTTACCCACGACCACTTCATACTTATTATAGTTCCATAGTGCCTTGATCTTCATAAAGCAGTTTAATTTATTTTCCATTTTCTAATTACATTCTCCTCATGTTCCTGTAGATATTTTCTTCTCTCGTTGAGCCAGACTCCGACATATTTGTATTTTCCTACATGATATATTACAACGACTTGTACCCTTAGGGGTTCCCTCTTTTTGTCGTTAAACACAAGTACCCCAGACTTGTTACTACTAAAACGCACGCCCACATTGTCCCTTTCCTCTCCCCATATTTCAGCTAGTTCCTCTAAAGTATCCTGGTTATCTGCAATAAGCACTATGATGTGCGCATTCAGCAGTCCTGGAATTACCTTTACTACATTTCTCCCTTCTTCCATATAACTCACATTAAAACCTAAGTTGTTTTGCTCTAATTTTTGTTCCATTTAACTGAGATATATTATGAACAGCAGAGCTGACAGTGGAAAGCCCAGCCTGAGCCGCCTTTGTATTGCTGCGGGTTGTGTAGTTTCTGCGCCCCATGTTATAACTATCTTATTGTCTGTGTACACCTGCCGAAAAAACCTAACTCAATTTGCGTCAAATTTATATTCCATCAGCTGACCCTAGAAGGTTTCCTGGCTCACAGTATCGTACCCTCCCTTGAATATTGTACGGCTCACATTACCGTACGTGTCCTTATGTGCGCAGTGATCAATGTAGCCCGCTGAGCCTGCCGGGCCCTGGAAGGTTAGGTTGGATGGGGCGCCAAATGCTTGTTACAGACCTACCCCCCCCCCCCACACACACACACACGCAAAGAGTTGTTTTTTTAGAGCAAAACGAAATAAATCTTTGCCCAATGCACACATACCGACTTAAAGTTCGCGCCTGGTCGAAGCTCTCCCAAAGTGCCAGGCTGGTCGACGGCAACTGTGGCCCAGGCGAGTAGCGGTCCGGTGACCTCGGAAACCTCCGCGGTCATGTACCCCGCCTGGTTGCAGGTGTTGACGGGCTCTGGGTGGCAACGGCGGGTGCTGCCTGAACTGAGAGTTTCGCCGAACTTGACGCCTGCCCAACTGGCTCCGCAGAACTGGCGACGCTTGCGGCTGCTGAGTTGGGCGGCGCTCCGGCTGCCCCGACTGGTGTTTCCATTGGTACCCCAGCAGGCTGGTCTTCTGAAGTTCCGGCCGAGGGTCCAGGTCTCGCGACAAGGCCATACCTGGTCACCGTGCTTGTGCCACGTGGTCCCGTAGGACCAATGAACGAGTAGCAACGAGGCGCCGGCAGGTGAAACCATATGTCCGGCGGACCACGGTGCGCCAGGACGGAAGTTCCTATCGATGATGAACACTCCAGATTCAGGCAAAGGCCCGGCACAGTGCCCTCGACCAACAGCCAGCTTCTGCTTCATCTGCTTCAGGAGATTCAGGATGCAGGACGTCCAAGGTGTCTTGACCGTCCGCTCCCGCAGAGTCACAGAGGGTACGACCCTTGACGTTGTGGGGCGAGGTCCGGTACTGGAACAGTACCCGGACCACATAAGTCCGGAAGCCCTCGGGCTGGCTCTTCTTGAGCTTGTCCTTGATGGTCTGCACCACCCTATCGGCTGCCCCATTGGAAGCAAGGTGATACAGCGTAGCAAACGTCCGGCAAATTTCCTTCTTCGTCAGCCAGGTCAGGTACTCGGCGCTGGCGAAAGCCGGACCATTCTCGGACACATCATTGTCCGGTAACCCCTGCGTCTGGAAGACCTGCCGCAGCGCCGCAATGGTCGTACTCGCTGATGAAATGGTAACTTGTAGAACATCCACCCACTGAGAAAAGCGTCCAGAACCACCATTAAGTTGTGGCCCTCGAAGATGACTCAAAACTCTACATGCAGGCGGAACCCGGGTCTTTGTGGGAGAGGAAAGGCCGTTATTTCCCCATGACGTGAGGCTTGCTGGTGCTGCAGGCAGACCGGGCAGCCCTCCACTATTCGAGCGATGTCCTGGTTCAAGCCAGGCCACCAAACGCGGGATCGGGCAACCATCTTGGTCTTTTCGACTCCAGGGTGACCAGCGTGCAGCAGCTGCAGGTCCTGGATCGGGGACTCTGTGGGATCACCCCCGGGAACTACACAGAGGGCAGCCCTGCTGCACGCTCAGCTCGGCGGCCTTGTCACGGTAGGCCTGCTGTAGTAGCTCTTCTCCTCTGAACAGCGCCTTTACCACCTGGGACAGGACTGGGTCCCGGCTGGAAGCCTGCGACACCGCAGCTCTGGATAGCACCCCCGCTAGGCCTGCTCAAGCATGAATACCTCAGCTGGCACTGGAACAGCAGCAGGCACCTCCGGCAGGGCAAGGGCTCAGGACGTCAGCAGGTCCCAGGTTCTTCGCAGGTCGGTAGAACAGCGGTAGCTGTACGCCACCAGCTTCAAGGCCCAGCGTGCTACTCGAGGTGAGGCTTGCACGGGAACCGCCTTGTCAGGCCTCAGCAGCGTCAGCAGCGGCTTTTGGTCCGAGACCGCCTGGAATTTCCGGCCCCACTGGTACTGCTAGAAGCGCTCGACCCCGAACATGAGGGCCGGGCCTTCCTTGTCCATCTGGCTGTAGAGCTTTTCTACAGCATGAAGCCGACGGGTAGCAAATGCCACAGTGCGTTCCTGACCATCCTGGCTCATTGCTACAGGACGGCTCCTACACCGTACGGCGACGTGTCTACGGTACGGACGACCGACTTGGCCTGATCGAAGTAGCACCAGAGCTGGAGTCTTGTTGATTATTGATTTATTAATTCATACTGCAATCCCTTGATGGAATTGTTGCAGGTGGGTACAATAACAAAAAAATACAGCATTTTGGCAAAAATAATAACGAAAATGGAAACAAGTCATAGTACACATGAAAAGATACGGTACCAAAGCGAGCTAACTTCAATTAGGGGCGAAAAATGACAATGATAGCTGCTTAACAACCCTCTAGCGAGGTCATTTCACTCAGTTATTGTTCATAGACAAAATGAATACTTGAAGCAATTATCACGCGACTAAAAATGTGTCATTGTTTGAGCACGCCTTTGCCGAGTGGCATATCCTGATGAGAAAGTGATTAATTCTGGGAGGTCTACATTATAATGGCAATAATTAACTGTTACAAAACTTTTAGTCGAGTGGCCTTTTTTGTACTCGATCAAGTTGGCTAATGTTAATGTTAGTGAATGGATCCCAAATGATTATAACATAATTTCATGTTGCAGGACTATAGTTTTAAATGTGAGAAGACGTAAGGAAGGGGGAGGAAGTTTGAACATTCTTCTAAGAAATAAAATCTTCCGCAGAGCATCAGATATTACGTAATCGATTTGCTTTATCCAAGAAAGCTTATGAGTAATCCACAGTCAGATGTATTTATGTTGTGTCACGTTCTGCTAGGGGATATTATTTACATTCTAAACGAACTTTAAAGCGTATTTTTTGTTTGTAATTCTAAAACAAAACACGTTTTATCAAAGTTAAAGGGTGGTGCAACAATATTCAATTGGAATGTTTTCACTTTACACGAGCTTACTGGCATTAGTGGGACTCAAGGATAATCGCACGCAACGCCGCTGGCCAAGAAACGTTTGCTGCGGTGAATTTTAAGGACAAAAACGAGCGTTTTTATCCCATCTCTCTTTCACAAACCTTGATGACGTAGCTGGGCGGTCGCAGTACCGCCCATTACAATGCCTGGAACTCTGCGCTGGTCCGGTGCCTTGCCGACCCCAGCCCGGGCTGTGATCAACATTGGTGCCATACAATCGGCTCCAGGTCACGTGGCCGCTTATTCCGGCTGCAAGTTGAGGGGGTAAACGCTGCTTGTTTTTTTAGACTTCTCACTGCGTGTGCTAAAGAAGGAGTGGGTGTTCCACAGGTCATTAACGGCAGGGATGCGTTCTAAGCGGCATTTGCGCAAAGTGCTAAAAATCGTTGCATCGCCCCTTTAATGGTCAGTTGCCAATTCATGCAGCATGTAACGATATTTTGAAATGCTTTGTTTAATAAAAGTTTATCCGAAGCACTATCTACTTCTGAGTGTTTTATGCAGTCATCAGCGTACAATTTGATTTTCAAAAGAACATCTTGTACTCTTTCATTAATAAGCAGAATAAAAAGGAAACAGCCCAGCACTGACCCCTGGGGAACGCCAGAGTCCAGAGAAAGTGGGTCAGAACACTCTTTACCAAAAACTACGTACTGGGCACAGTCTTAGGGATATGCTAAGATCAATTTCACTAACTGTGTGTAAATACATATTTTGTGTAATTGTGTATTTTTTATTGAAACCTTATTGAATGCCTTCGAGAAAGTCATAAAAAGTGCATCAATTTGATTTCTGTTAATTGCCGAGCAAAACTGTGAATAGTTTCAATTAACTGAGTACATGTTGAGAAACCTTATCTGAAGCCATGGTGATGCTTAGACAAAAAGTTACGCTTATCTAATAATGCTGATAAATGAGTATATAAGAGATGCTCAAGAAGGTTACATGCAAATGAAGTCAATTAAATTAGACGGTAGTTCCCTATGCGTTGTTTGTTACGGTTCTTGATTTCCTATGCATTGTTTGTTCCCGTTCCGTGATTAGCTCTTTGCTGTGCTGAAAGGCCAAGTCCTGATCCTTCTTCCAGGCCCGCAGCTGACCATCTCGAAGCAGAATATAAAGCGGCTGTTGATGCCCCAACATTGTCGACAGGAACTTCCTGGTAGAAGTTAATGAGCCCGAGGTAGCCCTTAAGCTTTTTCTGTTGTGGGGCTTCGAAGCATCGAGCTACAGCATTCAAATTTGCCGGGGCCGGCGCTAAGGCTAAGACGGCCTGGGAGATGACGTGTCCCAGGTATACACCCTGAGGGCCAGGAAAACGCACTTTCTCAATTTGAGCTTAAGACAGGCGTCCTGAACTAGTGCGTGGACTTTGTTCCGGTTCTGCAGGTTGTCCCCGTTGTTGATGCCAGTGACCAGGATGTAATTCAGTTACATCGCCACTTGCCTCATGCGCCTGAAGAGCTTGTTTTTCTTCCTCTGAAAGGTGGCCGGGTTGACGCCACGCAGAACGGTTGGCGCGTGTACTGAAGGAGTCCCAAAGTCGTCGATATGGTGACATACTGCCGGGCAGCATCCTAGAGTACCAGCTGCTGGTAAGCATCTCTGAGGTCGAGCTTGGTCAATTCTGCACCCAGGACAAAGCCGACAAGAGATCCTCAATCCGAGGCAGCGGGCACTTCTACACAGCTGCGACGTGGTTGATGGTGAACATGAAAACTCCTGCAGATCCTGACACTGCCATTTCGCTTGGGGACTGAAACGATGGGCGCTGACCCAGTCAGACGTCTTGATGGGCTCCACGGTGCCCCTCGCTGCAACCGTTGTAGCTGCTGAATGACCCCGTCCTTGAGGGCGAGTGGCAGCGGACGCGGCTTACAAAAACGAGGCCGGGCTCCCTCAGGTACGTAGATGCCGGCCTGCGTGCCGGGAAGGTGCCCACCCTCACCTCAGCATGAACTTCTAGCCGGTCAGGAGGCT
This sequence comes from Ixodes ricinus, assembly GCA_037355805.1. Lineage (NCBI taxonomy): Eukaryota > Metazoa > Arthropoda > Arachnida > Ixodida > Ixodidae > Ixodes > Ixodes ricinus. The sequence continues at coordinate 16,227 of JAZHYW010008449.1, forward strand.
AGCGACGTCTTTCACCATACTGCAGGGCAGCTTCCTGTACTCTGGGAGACGAACGCCGAGTGCGTGAATCCAGTTTCGGTAGAGCAGCGTCGGCGTTGACCCCTTGGTTAGGTAAAAGGAAGGATTGTTTTCCTGTCGCCAAGGCGAACTTTGACATAGGCATGACCCTGGACAAAAGAGGGTTGTTTAGAGTAGCTGCGCAGAATGACGCCCGAAGCCTCAACGGACAGGCCGGGGAAGGTCCGCTTGAACAGTTTCCCGGCCATGAAGGACACCCTGGCCCCTGTGTCCAGCTCCATAGAAATGGGGTGCCCGCATATAGGGCCCGTGAGCCACAGGGTGAAGATCTGCCGGCAGCCAGCCACGACGTGGAGTCTGGCTGAGGAGGGACCCGGGCCTGCTGCCGCTCGTCTCCGCCGCGTTCCTTTGCGACAGCCACCCTGGCAGAGGGCTTGTGCGGAACCTTGGCTTGATGCAGGCTCTGCTGTTGGTCGCCGCTCCTCGCTCCCGCCTCTGCATGTTCTTGCGCGATGCCCAGTTCTTCTAAACGTGAAGTATTGTGCTTGGGAAACTGGCACTTTGTGGGGGAGTGGGCAGCACCGCAGCGGCAGCAGGCACCGCCATTTGCCGCCATCTTCTTCACCTCCATCAACATCGCTGCCTTCACGGTGTCGTCGAGCAAGGTGTCGTGGAGCCCGAGGAGTCGCGTCTGCATGGTGCGGTTTTTGATGCCGCAGACGAGACGGTCCCGGAGCAGCGAGTCCAGCTGATCGCCGAATGCGCAGGTACTCGCTAAGTCACGTAGCATAGCGACATACTCTCCGAGGGTCTCCTCTTCCCGGTAGCTCCGGGTGTTGAAGCAGAACCGCTTCATTTGTTTCGGACCGCTGCGGGTTGATGTGCGAGCGTAGCGTTGTGAGGAGCTCACCCAGCGTTTTAGCTTGCGTTGTAGCCCACTTGAAGTGTCTCGAGCCGGAGACGGAAGATGCGGGTCCCGCAGCTGTCCAGAAAAATGTCCCGCGGCTTCTCCGAAAGTTTGCCATTTGCCCGGAAGAACACGTGGACTAGCTCCTCGTAGACTGGCCAAGCAGACCCATCTCCCTCGAACGGTTCGAGCGTCCGTGCAGCGGCATGCCGGCAGGAAAGGGGCGGGGGGGGAGGTGCAGCCTCTTTGGGTGGCGTTGACAGATAGGTGGTGGTACTCGTTGCCGTGTCACATCTCTCGGAATTGTGGACGAGGTTGTCGAGGCACCTGCCGAGGGAAGATACGACTCGCAGCCTGGTGATGGTGATCGATGACTGACCGCGAGCGACTGTGCTCGTCGGCGTTTATTTGCTCAGCGATCAACGTTGTCCGCCGAGCTTCGGTGGGCCATCGAAGTTTTGGTTCGGGGGGAGGGGGGGGGCGCACCATGACTGTTACAACATTAAGTGAGAAAAAGTTTAATTAACTACGTTGTTCTATTGCTTGTGAAAAACAATCTTGCCTGTTTTACGATAATTTATCTGGTGGGGGTGATAATAACATTTCTTAAATTTTTCTTACGATATACATTACACGCAAAATGAAAGCTTACACATAATACCTATTCAACGATTACACATAATCCTCGCTGTTCTTGAGGACAATCTTATCAGGGACGCTCCGAGAAAGTTGTACAATAGGTGCACATGTAGCCCTGTCTCGCTCACCTGCACTGAGTTGTCTCTGGAATGCATCAGTTCAACATAGGCAGCCATGGCAACCGGCGCCTTCGTCCTACCGTAGTGCAGTGCTTCACTGTACGCATCTTTGTTGGGATAGATAATCATCTTCACGAAGTAGTGCGGCTTCCTACACTTTATCACCGCAGAGAACTGGGATGCGGTCATCCTACCCAGTCGATCGTCATGCCATTGCGGGTTGTCTGCTTGACCCATAGTACGCATCGCCATGTTTTCCTGCTCTTCATCAGTCATCTTTGGCAGCGCCTCCTTATGCTGTTGCACGACCTTTCGGGTCTCTGGGTTCCACAAATCTTGCTCGTCGCCGATTGGCAGCGTCGGCCTTGGACGCTTGGCTGGCCTCGCTGAGGCCATGTTGCCGTACTTCAGAAAGAGGAGGTTTGGCCTTTGGGTAGCAAGTGCCTCTTGGAGTTTTTCTGTGTCCTCCGAAGACGAAACAGGTACATTCTCACAGGGGTCGAAGGATCGCCTTTTCCTCTGCTGCGCCGGCCTGTTGATTAGGTACTTGCAGAAGCCAATCTGCGCTAGTGGTGCGGAGGCTGCAGGCTTCTTGGCCTCAGCATAATGAAATCAGGAAAAGGCTCCTGGTCAGCTTCCTCTATGTTGAATTCGACCCAGTATTTTCGCCTTACATGTTTTATCTTGAAAGAAAATTATGTTAAGAAAGACATTTGAACTTAACTGTAAGTAAATCCACATTGTCGATTACAAACGAACTCGTGAATATGACAGTTTGGGTTCCAAGAGTTTTCCAGAGGCCACCTGATCAATACATGGCTTACACTGACGTCACATCAGTCGCCATTGCTCGATACCATGCTCCTGTGCCCGACCCTTCCGCAGCTTACATTTCGCACCATCGAGTTCGTTCATAACAGGGCTTGCCGAGAATATCATATTCGATTGTGCAGGAAATTTATGCTGCAGAAGGTATGGGCACATGAGCATAGTACTGTGCAATGGCGGTGTCAAGTTGTTCGAAGAAGAAGTGGGAACGGGAACTGGAGGAAAAAGGCAATACTACTCAACTGCCTCGGAGTAGAGGGTCAGCGAGTATTCCGTTCTCTACCTGCTATTACACAGGACCCTCAATCCATCGAGTCCTGCGGACAGTGCTTCCACTACTCAGGTATTCAACGACACAGTACGTGCGCTGATCAAATTCTTCACGCCAGCCGTCAACAAGACCATCGAACTGTATCGTTTCCTTCAAAGGGCACAACTACCGTGAGAAACGGTCGAAGAGTATGTCAGCGACGATTACGGAGCCTGGCCAAGACGTGCAAGTTTGGAGGGCTTCGTGGAAGATTTAATATGTGACCAGCTAGTAGAGAAAACCAGCAGCAAGGAATTGCGAGAGAGGCTTTTGCTCGAGCGAGAATTAACACTGGACACAGCACTCCCCAGGCAGCACGAAAATATTGGACAAATAACGGACAAATATCGGTCAAAGTTTTAAGAAATAACGGTCCCATAATGATTTGCAACCCGGCTCCAGATCGGTCCAATAACTTGAACCGATCACGGGGAAAGTTTTGAGACCGATATCGCCAACCGTTTTGTGACCGATATCGTCAACCGTTTTTCGGCCGTCTTTCGAAACCGTTTTACAGCCGTCTTTCAAAATGTTTTGTGGCTGTTATCGTTGAACCATTTTGGGATTTAAATGTCTATTGTTGAAATACGTAAGAATGCGAATGACTACGACATCAAATGTGAAACTCTTTATTTTCAATGGAAACGGACGCTTCATTTTAGGGGGAATCGGAGATGTCTGACCATCTTCGACTTGGACAAGGGGTATGGGAGCCACTGTATAAAATTTTCACTCCATTTTATGGGTAAAAGTTGCGGGTTCCATAGTGCCAGTATGGTTTCCCGTAATCTAGAAACTGAACCGTCTGTTAAAAACAAGGCATATAATTTTGTAAAATTGACGGAACGTCTGTATTTCACTTTACGCACAGTTATCCGTTTTCCCATTTTATTGGTAAAAGTTGCTGGTTTTATATTGCCGGCAAGGTTTCCCATAATCTAGAAACTGGACAGTCTGTAAAAACAAGGCACATAATTTCGTAAAATGACGGAATGTCTGTAGCCCACTACGGAGGGCTATCCGTAGGAATTATGAAAGCTGTCGGCACTAAATAACGAAGCACTATAACTTTCGGCCTTATATAAGGCCAAAGTTACGAGCCATCCGTACCACCCGCACCTCCGATACATCAGGCGACTCCCCTGGAAGGGCTATACCTTTGCCAGGGGTGTCACCTGACGTATTGGAGGTGCAGGATTGGTGCGGATGGCTCGTATACCTATGGGCTTCAAGAAGACAGAAAGGTCTAGTGCTCCGTTATTTAGTGCGAACAGCTTCCATGTTCAAGCAAGCCGAAGTCACATGACGCTTTTGGGGTACGGATTGGTATGGAGAGTTCATAGCTCTGTCATTCAATATACTAACTTGTATAATTTTTTATCCTTAGACAAAACAACAAGAGTTCAACAAGAAAAAGAGCACACAACCTCTACTACTCATTGCCAGGATTTTGTTTGTGTGAGATCAGCTGTTCGTAGAGATGACAGCTGAACAAACGAACCAATTAAGAAGTTTCGCCACAATGCCTTTATTGGAAGAAGGCATGCCTTGCTTTAAGTTGGGAGAAATTTTACATTACAGTTGTCCTTGCGCTCGCCGTCTAGATGCCCCTCCATGCTTGTGCTTATAGTTGTCCTTCAATTGAAGACCTCTTCGATATCTCCATGGTGCATGTAAGGGCAGCCTGAAATAAAGAGCAGAAGAGGATTCGAAATCAATACACAATCACAACAAACTGTATATGACATACATGGTTAACATCAGCAAGCAATATGTTTACCACCTAGCCCAGCTCCCCACCTTTCTACTGCACATGATATATAAAACAAACCTCCCAATAATTGAATCGAAGTAAAAATTTTCATTCATTCGAATACCCAATGCAACAACTGCTTGAGAAATAAAACTAGCAAATTAAAATTTGCACAACCATTCATTGATATTAAGCACATTCAAGTGAGCCAAATCTCCTTTAGAGTATACAGTAGGCTTGTGATAATTGAAACTCGGAGATTTAATACCTCTGGTTAAGTCAAACAAATTTCAAAGCTTGGGTTGTCCCGCTACGTTTTCAATGTATTCATAAGCCGCTTAATTCGAACGACGTTTTCGTGCAATTCGTACCTTTTGTTCTCGTGGCCCCGTTGAGTGCACTTCTTTCCGAGCACCGGTGCACTGCGTGAGAAGCCGCACCTGTGGAGCTTGCTTTCACAGGTGGTTGTGTTCAGATAAGGACAATCATGGTGTTGTCAATCCTATTTTTTGTTTTCAATAATATTTTTATATGAGGTAGCGAAACCTGTCCACATAGCGGGACAGACCTTACTTTTGCAAGATTCTTCCACTTATTCGTGAGAAAAATCGCATTCTAGAGAAGGTTAAAAAAACTATTTTCTCAACGCCGCGATGACGCAACTTTCAAGACCGGAAGAATAAAGAGTAAAGCTTTCTACACCGTCAAAGTTTTTATGTTTAATCCACGCATACTTTTCTGCCAGAATTAGTTAAAGTTAACTTATATAAGGATATATTTCAAGCGAAATAAAATGCCAAACTTGGCTTCTGCAGCAAATCTTACATAATGAGGCATTTTTGGGCGAAGTTTTAAGTCACTTAAAATTTTTATTCTAAAGCTGAAACTTTTTGTGTCGAGTGAACTTCTAACAAATTAATGAGCGTTCTACTGTTTAATGAGCGTTCTTCTGTTAAAAGTGTTTTCTGCATTGCCCCGAAAATTTCGTAGAAATCGAAAAAGTCAAAATTTAGCCATTTTCGTGCGGCAATTAAAAAAATAATCATTCTCGATTTTTTGTAAATTTTACCCAATGGGCCCTTGATGACCGGTAATTACTAATCTGCAAAGACATGTTGCATTATTTTGTTGTAAAACAAAAAAAAATGTGTAACCAGGTCATGGTCGCATCAGTCACCGCTGGGGCGTTTCTGTCTTCACGACTAGTGGTACACGAGCAACGCATGCCACAGTGTCCGTACTTGGTCATGTTAATGCCCAGGCACCGTGAACAACTCCAAATATAAAACGTGAACTTGTTTTCATTGCTGATGTGGCTGATATTGCCAATGAATGCTGAACTTTGCGGCGCGTCCGATCCTTATTAGGGTGTGTGCTTGGCTGGTTAGACGCTCATCGTGCTACCTTTTCAAATTAGTACTTTAGTATGAGTACTTGGTTGACAAAATAACTTGATTCGTCGTTCTAGGAACCGCTAGGACCGGGCAATGTCACGGAAGCGTTTGGCCCAACCGATGGAGGGCATGGCGTGAACGGAAGGTTAAATCCGGTTGTGTATTATGGCATTGTAACGCATGGCGTAGCTGGACTCCAAGCCGGAGCATAACTGAAGACGGCGCCGGAGGAAAGTAAGTGTTTCTTCATGCGGACTTGTCAACAAAATAAGTGGCATCCCCCCCCCCTCCTTCTCCCTCACCGCGCCCTCTATGGCGGCAGAAAGTGAGGCCTAAGGTTACATCCGCGTGCGCAAAGGCGATCGTATTTCACCAACTCGCGGCGGCGATACGCGACACCGGCGGCGTCCTCTGCGCGGTGTAACCGGCGGGGCGTGTGGCGATGGTTAACAAACACCAGAGTCATTCCTCATGCGGTGGCACAGCAGCCCCTCCCCACGGAAGAACAAATACGGAGAACGGAGGGGGGGGGGGGGGGGGCCGCAAGGACTCCTGGTGGCTGGTGCTAGCAGACTGTACGATTGTACGAAACATTGTTGATGCATGGGTCTGCAGTTGTGTCCGCTCCAGAGGACGTTGAGGATTTTTCGCGTATGGTTCCTGGGGAAAGCGGCACCGACGACATTGGAAAGCGCTGTTCGTGGTACGTTGGATAGTCAGCCCGTTCCAAGTTTCGTTCATTGGGACCACCCGTCTACAAGCCACAAGCGTGATTAGCCATGTGAACCTCCAACGACCACGCGACTTCGCCGCACGTCAGCGGACACTCCTAGCAAGAATCAGCATCTGAGCTCTACCGAAAGGAAGCTTCTTTGGCAAGCTGCTACTGGAACGACCCACCTGAGAGGCAAGCCACTTTGAAGAGAAAACTCCTGCTCGCCGAATTTCGTGACGCAAGACAGGCAACCATGATTCCACGAATGGTGACTTCAGTTTGTCGTTAATTTTAATCCCTTGTGAATTCTACAAATAACTTGCGTCTTCCTCAGCGCGTTAGCCTTTTTCACGGCGTCATTTATAACACGATATCTTTGTGCGGACCATTCAAACTGGCATAAACGGAAGATCAAAATCCAACGAAATTTTCGTCCTGTCAGCGACCTGGGTGTTACCACTTTCCGGAAAGGGCTGAATCCCAAGGCAGAAGTGCATGAAAACGACTTCTTGTGCCAGAACTGCTTCCGGAGGCTTAGATAAGACGTGTAAAACATCAAAGAGCAGTCAGGATCACGACTTGACAGTTTTCAGACGGCAGAGGAGACCGTGGAAGGCATTGCATTGATTGCATATATTAGAGACTTCTCTCGTAGGATTACCCGGAGACAGACTAAGGCCTACAGTAATTTTCGAATTCCTATGCCCTTCAATATAAACAAAACCCCACGTGACAAACGGTTTGAAGGCCTTCCTGCACCCGGTTTGATATATCGCGGTTCCAACCACGCTCTTTTCGTCTCGCACGAAATTCGACCTGTGTGAACACGAAGTCTGCTCTGGACTTGAAGCCGTGAGATTCGATCTGCAAAAATGCGGATCAAACCCGGGAAAAGCGACTGTGACGGGCCGGGTCCGCGCTGAGGAAGCCTTCGCAAGAAGTGTCTGTGAGTGCGTGTGTGGCTGGCCTCATCGAGCTCCCCACTAGCAAACCGTGGAATCCACCGGTACCACCCCATTCGGACAATGCAACGGAAGAGGCCGTAACTCCCGAACAATGACAGATTAGACACTCCCTCCACCCGCTAGCTCCTCAGTATTGCAATCTGGTTGGTAGTAATTTAGGATTTTAGGAGTTTAGCTTTTATTGTCTAGTAATTGTTTTTCTTCTGTGTATTCGCTATGTATTTTTGCATTTTGCTGCCCGCGCACCAGCAGGGTGAAGTGCTAAGACGATTTTTGCCACGTTTCGGTACTTGGGAACCTCGTTATATTATTTCTGTTTCGAATTAAATCACCATTTTAATTAAACTCCCGTTGTTTTCTTGGAATTTCATCGACATATTTCCCCAAGTCGATAACTCTCTTGCCCCCCTCGACCCAGTCACAGATCGTAACTTTTCTGATCGCGGATGAGGCGTCGTATTAGATTTTGTTGAAGCGACTTAGTAGCGCCCGAGCGCACAGTTGGCTGCTGCTTACTACGCTGAACCGCTTACGCTACTTGAGTACTCTCTAACTCAACCTCGATTTCAACTCATTCGCCATTGTTTTTCGAGACATAACCTGTTGTCGTTCCGCCGTAGCCACGCCCGCCATCGGTCGAGGCAGCAGTCTCCGCAATGTCGCTCGTTCCAAGCGATGCATAATGAGTCAAACTATATTGTCAGCAAGCTTTCAAGCGGTGCCAAGAAATTGGAATGAATTATTTTGTCAGCCAGGTACTAATATTAAAGTACTCATTTGAAAATGTAGCACGATGAGCATCTAACCAGCCAAGCACAACCCTAATAACGATCGGACGCACCGTAAAGTTCAGTATTCATTGGCAATATCAGCCACATCAGCAATGAAAACAAGTTCACGTTTCATTTTTGGAGTTGTTGATAATGCCTGGGCATTAAGATGACCAAGCACGGACACTGTGGCATGCGTTGCTCGTGTACCACTAGTCGTGAAGACAGAAACGCCCCAGCGGTGACTGATGCGACCACAACCTGGTTACACATTTTTTTTGTTTAAAAAAAATGCAACATGTCTTTGCAGATTAGTAATTAGTGGTCATCAAGGGCCCATTGGGAAAAATTAAAAAAAAATCGAGAATGATAATTGTTTATTTGCCGCACGAATATAACTAAATTTTGACTTTTTCGATTTTGACGACATTTTCGGGGGCAATGCAGAGAACACTTTCTACAGTAGAACGCTAATTAATTTGTTAGAAGTTCACAAAGCATGAAACACTCGACACAAAAAGTTTCGGCTTTAGAATAAAAATTTAAAGCGACCTAAAAATTCGCCAAAGAATGCCTCATTAAGTAAGATTTGCTCCAGAAGCCAAGTTTGGAATTTTATTTTGCTTGAAATATATGCTCATATAAGTTAACTTTAATTAATTCTGGCAGAAAAGTATTCGTGCATTAAACTTAAAAACTTTGAAGGTGTGGAAAGCTTTATTCTTTTTTCCTCCGGCCTTCAAAGTTGCGTCATCGCGCAGTTGGGAAAATCGTTTTTTCAACCTTCCCTGGATTGCGATTTTTCTCACGAATACATGGAAGAATCTTGCAAAAGTAAGGTCTGTCCCGCTATGTAGACAGGTTTTGCTACCTCATGTAAAAATATTATTGAAAACAAAAATAGGCATACCACCATGACCGTCCTTATCTGAACACACCCAGGTGTTGCTTTCCTGCGGTGCACTGCTGCTCAGTAAGAAGCGCACTCAACAGGGCTGAAGCAGAGCAGAGCCGTACATATAGATCTTTGTATATGAAAGGAGCAAGCAGAGCAAAGGCCTGCATCAAACGCCGATAGAGGGCTCGACAATCTCTCTTGGCCATCCAGAAGGTGAAAATAATCCCTAGCCATGGTAGCGAAAAACGGTTTTGATAAGTGCGTAAGAGTTATATGTAGTAACTCTCCATGGTTGAAAATATGGTGCACGCAGTGTTTGATTATGGTTATGCAAGAATATGTAAGAAACGAATGTGCCGCTTGATTTTAGTTTTGCTCAAATAGAGTCTGACCGCTTCGACGCCTGGTGTACGCATTACGTCAATCGTTCAGCTGGTCGCGCACGCTTTTTATATTTTCTATATCTTCCACCGTGATTTTGCATGACCACGTTCGAAACATCACTGCACCCCAGTCACCGAGAGTTACGCCACCAAGCTTATTAATTTTGTTTCTCACAACCACTGCCAGGATATTATGCGCAGCTGCTGGTTGGCCACATACGAATTTGTGAAAACACTCTGGAACACGCCCAGCCCACCTTAAGCCAAAGGCGCCTCCTCATTTGCCTTCTATACATCCCAATGAATGGTTAAACTATCTCTATATACGTCTCTGAAGCAGAAGACACATGGGCGGCAAAAACGGGCGCCGCGCGGCAGTTTTCATATCAATTTGCACGGACGCTGTGATGTCGCGGCATGGCTTTATATCGCAGTGTTCACGCAAGTTGCTTAGAAACTTCAGCACAATGCCCGTTTCTATTACTCGTGGGTCCCTGCTTAACAGTCCCTAACAGACAACGTGTTTGCTGGTTGAACAAACTTAATTTTGTTTTGAGGTGTCATGTGCTGTATAAACGGTCCCTGATAAACAACATTTTTGAGGGTTTAATAAACTTGTGTCATAAATTTTACCCATGTTTCGTGAATGGCATACCAGCTTATGATAAATGGGCCTGTGCAGAGGAAATCATGATATATATGTTTTGTATGTGTAGCCATCCATATAGAAAATCATAATTTATCTTGCAACATATTTAGATGAACTTCTGATAATTCGAGCTTTCGATGATCTATACAAAATTCGTGACTTCCTGGAGTTTGAATTAATGAGTCTACTGTGTGTCATATTCAAATTAAGGGTTCAGCTTCTTGGGCATAATGATATCTGAACCTTTTCCTTTGGCAGTGCATTAAATGTAAAATAGTACAGCAATGTATAGGCTCTAGTTTGTGCACTGGCACTGGCTTGTGAAAATATGTCAAACTAGCATTAAAGGGAACCTGAAGCACTTTGTAAGAAACCTGAGTTAGGGGAAGACTTCTGTAGGAGCCCGCAACAATGGCCGCAGCACGGAGCTCGGCTCACGAGCTCCGTGACGCGGGTCACGCGAAAATAAAAACGTGCGGCCAGTCGGAGCCCGAACACCAATCGATTCGGTCGTGTTCTTTTCCCCACAATTGGTGACCCGGACGTGATACGAACACGCAACCTTCTGAAATGCTTGACGGCGAGTGGCGAACACTTGTATTTTTTCCCAGAAACTGAAGCCCGCCGAAACACGTTACAGCACGTTTGGACGTGAACTTCTTGCCGTGTACCTCGCTGTCAAACATTTCAGGTATATCCTTGAGGGTCACGAGTTCCATATCTTGACGGACCATAAACCACTAACGTATGCTTTCCATGGAAACCACACCGCGTACTGCTCCCGAGAGATACGACAACTTGCTTTCATTTCCGAGTTCACGGTTGATCTCCGCCACGTAAAAGGCAAAGACAACCCAGCGGCGGACGCGCTCTCCCGTGTCGACGCCGTCTCGGCAAGTCGTGGAGCTGTCGATTTCGAGAGCATTGCTGCCGCACAACAAGATGATCCGGAGCTGCTTGCTCATCCTGACATGCTGAAGTCCTTGGTACTCAGGGCAGTTCCTCTCCCTCATTCTAACGGTACCATCCTCTGCGACATGTCTACCAGCAGTCCTCGACCTCTTGTTCCGCTAGCTCTTCGTCGGAAAGTTTTCGACCACCTCCACAACATCAGTCACCCACGCATCCGAGCCACACAGCGCCTGATAACAGCTCGCTACATCTGGCCTACCATCAACGCGGATGTACGTGGCTGGGCACGAACATGTCTGCAATGTCAGCGCTCTAAGGTGAGCCGGCACACGGTGACTCCATTGGTACCGTTCCGCTCTCCTTCTGCACGGTTCGACCATGTGCATCTTGACATTGTGGGTCCACTGCCTCCATGCCGAGGATTTACTTACATCTTGACTTGCGTTGACCGAAACACCAGGTGGCCCGAAGCTTTACCCCTACCAGACATCACTGCCGAGACTGTCGCCAGGACGTTCGTTGAGGTTTGGATCGTCCGCTTTGGATGTCCATCCATTGTCACTACGGACCGGGGACGGCAGTTCCAGTGCTCGCTTTTTGCCGCTCTAGCCCAGCTCCTAGGAGTTCACCATGTGCATACTACCGCCTACCACCCCTCGGCTAACGGCATGGTAGAAAGACTGCACCGACAACTCAAGGCAGCAATTACGGCACGAGACGGGCGACTCAACTGGGTCGATCACCTACCATTCGTCCTCCTCGGCGTTCGATCTGCGCTCAAACTAGACCTCGAATGCACCGCAGCGGAACTCGTCTATGGCTCGACACTTAGACTTCCTGGTGAATTTTTCGACAGCAACAAAAATTCCCAAAGTGTCCCATCCCAAGCGTACTTGGACAACCTGCGAGAGTTCATCCGAGAGCTTCAACCGACACTACCTGGACTGCCTAATTCTCAGAAAGTTTTCATCAGCCAGGAGATCCAAACATGCACACATGTTTTCATCCGCAAAGAAGGCAGCAAGAAAAGTCTAACTCCGCCCTATGATGGACCTTTCAAGGTGCTCAAACGCACCGAGAAAACCATGACTCTAGACGTCAACGGACATACACAAACCATAGCGATGGACAGACTCAAGCCTGCATTTCAAGAATTCAAGAGCCAGTCTCCATCTACGGAACACCTACTGGCTCTGCGAGCCAGCAAGACCCCTCTCACAAGAAAGCGCGTCTCATGGACCCCATAACTCTATATAGCTTTTCTTGTACTTTTATGTCAGAACCGAATCTACTCATTATCTTTTTTTTCTTTTTTTGTTTTGCCAGCATGAGATCTATCAGTTTTTCTTCTCCTACGATCCATGCTACCAGGGGGGAGCCCTGTAGGAGCCCGCAACAATGGCCGCAGCACGGAGCTCGGCTCACGAGCTCCGTGACGCGGGTCACGCGAAAATAAAAACGTGCGGCCAGTCGGAGCCCGAACACCAATCGATTCGGTCGTGTTCTTTTCCCCACAACTTCCATAGCATTTTCAATCGTTAAATCAGTAATCGCACTAAACTTGGGCAAAAGTCAACGTAAACTGCATTTATTTTGAAAAATATGTGCAGCGATTATAGCAGGGCGTGCACTGAGCCTTTCTTCCACCTATATCCTGTCCAAAGCTTCGGGACGTCATCGTTGGCATGCCCAAGTCAGCCTATTGGCGAGCAAGGGTTATCGGACCCTGCTGATGACGTCACGTTTGGTAGTCTTTATCTCCGTTCTTTCGCTCTGCTTTGCTCGGTGTGCCGCAATGAGCGGGGAAACGCCAAAATTTTAATTAACGACTACGACGCTGCTACTAACAAGATTAACAGAAAACTTTGACTTCACTCGGGATCTCTTTGGCTGGGTCTTTGGTGGCTCATGGACTGGGAAGCGGAGTTTGTGGATAAGCGTCCCAGCGTGTCCTTACTTGGCGACATGTGCCGCTTAGCATATCCAGTTCAATGCTAGCAGCCAAACACGGTATCCCAGCTACAGCCGTCAGATCAAGGCGTAATTCAAAGGTAGTCTAGATTGTGTTTACCATTTATAAATGTCCAGGCACGCCTGCCAATTAGCCCATCTAGAGGCTTTCGAAGAAGGTCACGAGAGCCAGCAGCTTGTCTTGGGCAGCTCACTGTCATCCACTCTGTCCCTCTGTGCACAGTGCCACCTTCATGAGCTCCCACTGAAGAAAAGAAACAATCTGGAAATTGTGATGACTGCAATAAGAACCAATCAAAACATCCCAGCAGATGCTACGGTGTGGTGTCTGGAATGCGCCTCTGCATTCCTTAGCATTCTATACCACCCATGCGTTAAAAGTGATCTCTAAGCGACAACAATAAATGACGCCACAGTAGCCGGCATGTCCGGCTGTTGGATGAGACAACCCTGGCGGCTGGTTGTACAACTTCTGGCAAAATATATGAGCTAAAGGCAAGTGTCATTGCTCTCGCAACATCCAAAATCCTGGCTGCTAAAGCTTTTGTGGACTGTTGAGCTGAGGGATATTCTCTGCCCCGCAGCAGAAACTACCTCGACAGCCATGATGTTCACAACCTGTAAAAAAATCCCATGGAAAGTCCATTCAGGAGCCACTGGGGCAGCTATAGAGCCAAGCTCTCGCACTATGAAACCACTCCACAAAGCTGCCATAAGCAGCAGCAGTTCATTTAGAGTATAGAAATTTGTCTTTTTCATACATTTTGAGATGAAATTCTATCTCTTGATTCTCCCAAAACTCCAGTTTCCAAGCAGAGATTTACATAGGCAGGCTCGCTGAGTTCCTGCGTAGAAAGGTTTATGTGTCACACCGCACCTGTCTTTTGCAGAAATTCAGACAAAGGAAGGCTGAATTCCCTGATCGATGGTGATTAGGGTGAAAATCTTCAGGCTTTTCAAAACACCAACTTCCTTAACATTACCGTTTTCGATTTTCATAGACACCCTGCACGAGGTTGACTTGGGTACCAATGGTCATTAACAACTGCATGAATCATCTGTACACATATGCGGTGACTACTGGGTGTATCAAGGAGCGGCCAGGCTCTTTAAATCGACCGCAAAATTCAGTTTCTTAAGCTATCGCGCCACGACTTTGTGCAGCGTTGCCCACAGATGTTGCATTTTTTTGGTAAAATTTGCAAAGAGCCCACTTACCTGAGAAAAAAGTAAAGAAAGAAAAAGGCTTAACTCCTATGAAAATGCGGCAAAGCCAAAGGTTTTCAAACAATACTGCGCCGTTTCGCACGGGAGACAAGAGATGGCGCAAGCGGTCGCGATGCCAACTGCGCCAACGAACGAGCATACGGCGCCGAAAACCGGCTTTCCATTCAATATGTTTTATTAGTAAGGATGATAAAACTATGCATTGGCAACTGACATCAAAAAAGCTCGTGCAGCTTTTGAGTCGAAAAGATTGTCTGCTAAAGACGCCGGCTCTCAGCGTCGGACGCTCGTTCGTTGCCGGCAGTTGGCATTGCAACGGCTTGCGCCATCTCTTGTCTTTCGTGCGAAACGGTGCGGTATTGTTTGAAGACCGGTGGCTTCGCTGCGTTTCCATAGGAGCTGCGCCTTTTTCTTTCTTTACTTTTCCTCAGGTAACTTCGCTCTTTGCAAATTTTACAAGAAAAATGCTACATATGTGGGCAATGCTGCACAAAGTCATAGCGCGATAGGTTAAGAAACCGAATTTTTTAGTGAATTTAAAGAGCCTGGCCGCTCCTTGGGACACCCAGTAGTAACACACAACACCACAAAACTACCGCAAAACAACAAGCGTGCACCAGTGTCGGCGTAAGCGCTCAACCCCCACTGTTGAAACATTTCTACTCATCAAAAGAGATATTAAATGCCTACTCCCCTATTTTAAGCGAGCTAAATATATATATATATATATATATATATACGTAGGAGACACCATGCGCTCTGTCGCCATGGGCGGTTATCTCCACGATTGGCAGAGAGCATGGGGATAAAACTGGTAGAGCGGCAAAGCAGGAGAGGAGGATGAGGGGTAGAGAATCGAAAAGAGCTAGAAAGTGGTATATATAGAAACAACTTTCCGTGGCAATGAAGCCAAAGCCATAGAGCCAAAGCACACCGTTTCACTGCACAGCTGAATATAGTTCAACCATAATAATTTCCTGGGTGTAACTTAACCAATTAAAAAATATATAAAATAGTTCCGTTTACCTTCGATTTTAAAATGTTAGCATAACATTAGCCAGGATGTAGCAAACTTACAGCATTTCCTTTTTAGCTTTTTTGTGTTTTCTTGGTTTAAGTTTGCCATAGGTTTTCTAGTTCCCTGCTAAACAAAGATGGCATCTTTATCATGTGCATCTTGGGCATCATCGGTGTTGTGTATGGCGGTACACTCTGTGAGCTTGCCCTTTGTTTGCCGTGTAGGATTTTTACGGAGTTCGGCAACCAATAAATTTCAAAACCAACTGAGCACGTGGTGTGCGATATGTACGACAAGTGGGACAGTAAGAACCGGGACTCCCAGTTGTTTCCGTATACCGGTTGATTAGCGAGCAGGGGTGGGGATAATGCCCAGGACCTCTAGTTTCTTCATCGCAATCTTTCGCTACACGTGTCCTGAGCTGTGTTGCGCCACCGACCCATAGAGCCAGCCGTAACTGAATAAAATCCAGATGACATCTGACTTTGCCCCGTGGTGTGTGCGTGCTTCTAATTTGGTAAATCACGCCCGCGCGATGATTTGTTAGCACCAGAAGACGCACGAATGACCTCAATACACTGCAGTGCTGATGAAATTCATTAATGTTGCAATTTGGGCCAATTGGCTCATGATCGTGACAAGCGCCGAAAAAATAGACAGGGCCAAGAAGTTGACGTAAACACTGGCGCACTTGCAACTAACATTTATTAAAAAAACAATCTCTTAAATAGCCGTGAAAAACGTCAGTTATGACTGCAACCGGTGTAGCCCTCTATCGAGAAATTCATCTTCTTTTGCCGATAAGGTTATGGATGTGTCAGCTGTACATTTCGTGCCTTTGGCTTCCATCTCAAATTCCTCGTGCAGCTTTCTAGATATTATATCCGGGTATCTGGCCAAAAAATTTGTGTCATCAAATGACGGGAGCAAGGGCAGCGGCTGCAGTGCATGGCCGCTGCAGCCACTAAATTTGCCCTTGCAAAATACAAATGCGAAACAAAACACCACAAAAAATGCACAGAATGCACGACCGGAGTTGTGTACGAAATCCCAATGACATACGGTTCTGTATACATTGGTCAGACAGGTTGATGTTTTAACAATTGCGCCCGGGAACATGACACGGCAACACAAGCAACCCCCATCAGGACATCTGGCAAGGCACTGCAGCCGCTGCCTTTGCTCCCAGTCATTTGACTACACAACATTTTTGGCTAGAACCCCAGATAAAGTATCTAGAGAGCTACACGAGGCGTTTGAGATTAAAGCCAAAGGCACCAGGTGTACAAGTGACAGATCCATAACCTTATCAGCAAGAGAATATGAATTTTTTAATAGAGGGCTACACCGGTTGTAGTAATGACTGACGTTTTTTCCGGCTATATTAGAGATCGTTTTTTTATTAAATGTTAGTTGCGAGTTTACCAGTGTTTACGTCAACTTCTCGTCCCTGTTTATTCTTCCGGTGCTTGTCTACGATGATGAAATCTGCGGCATTTCCTGAATCGATGCTGCCCCTCTGCCTCAGTTGCAAGACAACTAAAATTCTAGGAGATTGACCATGGTAAAATACCCCTTGTAAATCTGACTGAGTGCTTCAGTCAAAGTGTTGGCTTACGTCCAAAAACATGGAACGTTGGCAGGTACCTAGAATGTGAGCAGCCAATGTGGCTTTTATCTGATTCTAAGCTCGCTTTTGTTTTTGAGTGCATTTTCCTGTGTACTTGCGTTTCGTGTTTTTTCTTGGTACACATGCACGGGTGTATTTCTACCTTACCCTGACTATATACCTCCCCCCTCCTAAACTTGCAATAATGCCTTTGGGAACTGCAGGGTAACCCAAAAATAAAGAGATGTGAATGTGCCTGCATGCTCGGCAATCCCAATTCAACTCCCTGAACTGCGATCCTCGTACAAAAAAGATGCACTCCAGCAACTGCGTGGTTGACACGCCAAAAGCCAAACAGAAACCGAGACCAAAAGAAGTTTAAAACTATGTGGTGCGCTAACACAGAGCCATTAGCCCTGCCTGCCTCCCTTCTTCCCTAGCTTTCTTTTTATTGCCACAGAAGGTTGTGCCCAAGAAAAGACAGCTTGCTCTTTTGTTCTAACTTAGAAGAGTAAATCGAAGGCTGTAGCAACAAACACAAGCCAATGCTAATCGATCACTTTTTAGGATGCTTTTTTGTAAAAAAGAAGAGAAAAAAAACAGTCACACGTTGTTTTTTTGTGTGTTTGCGCAATTAACTAGCTCCACAAACGGCAGCTATTCGTAACTCCGTGGTTCGACTAAGCAAGGGACCACCTGATCATGGACACCTACCAACTATCGTACCTACCAGGTGCCCATCCCCCAGCTCCCCATGATTATCTCCAATTTAGAGTGGGCATTTTTTCGGTTTTTTACAGTGTGTAATGTCGTTGATTTTTTAGAGAAAAACAAAATGTCAGATAAATCCAGCAGGGCCCTACGGAAGCAGTGCTTGGGCCCTGTTTCACCTTTTACAAAGTATCCTGTCTCGAATGGCAGTAGAGAAACGGGTGGGGCTGGTACGCCTGAAGGCCCTTGCCGAGTTGATAGCTGCTATCTGGACTGGTAGCTCATCGGCAGCTTCTAGTCACCTGCAGTTGTTTCGTCATCATACAGACTTCCTGCAACATCAAGAATAAGACTCCGACTGACATTCTGGAACAAAAAGAAAACCAGAACTTGCTTCACAGATCAACAAAAGAACAACTGCAACATGACGCTTCTCTTGTCGTCAACAGTGCAAAGACCATGATGACACCACCATTAAACTCAACCAAAGAAGAAAAATTAACTTCTGCATTAAGAAATTGTATTAAAAACAGTGAGCATGTGGAGCTCAGAAACCTACTGGTAGCTTAAAAAATCCCGGGAACTTCAACACAAATTAAACACCACCTAGAAACAGCACAGCTCGCTTGATAGGCATATGCACAGCAATCAACAAGCCGTTTTACGTGTTCTGTAGTGCTGAGATTCAAATCAAGAATCAACACCGGAGATGTGGTCAAAATACTTTAAGGTAGTACAATGCGCAAGTTTATTCTGAAGCTACTCTTGATTACACGCACCTAAGAGGTTTTAAAGCTGGTTCACACTGTTGCAACCGACTATGACCAAGTTGAACAAAACAGGGTTTTAAGTTGCTTACGACTAACATTGCTGCTGAGCAGCAGTCATAAGCAGTCACAAGAGCCTTAAAGACTGGTTTTGTCGGACTCAGTCCTAGCCGGTATCAACAGTGTGATACAGTCGAGTTTACGTGGGCTGCTGAACAAGCACAGGCATTTGAGAAGGTCAAGAACCTAATCAAGAACTGTGCCACACTAGCCATCTTTGACCCTACCCTACATACAATCGTGAGAACTGATGCCTCTAGTTACGGACTAGGAGCGGTTTTACAGCAACTGCATCCAGAGGGCATCAGGACGGTTGCGTTTTCCTGATGGACGTTATCTAAGACGGAACGAAGATACTCAGTCGGTGAGCGAGAAGCCTTGGCTTGCCTGTGGGCTTGCGAGAGATGGAGCACATTCCTATCAGGAGAGCTTTTTATATTGCGTACAGACCATCAGGCCCTTGTTACATTACTTTCCACGCAAGGATCAGGAAGACAACCCATGCGCATCGCCCGCTGGTCTGCAAGGTTACTTCAATTCAACTACAAAGTGCAATACCGGCGGGGCGACCAGAATGTGTTTGCAGACGCTCTTCCAAGGCTTCCAGTCACAGCCATACATGAGGAGTCAAGTGATCACGAAGACGCTGAAATTATATGTACAGCTCGAGCACAGCTCAGAAGCATTACCCTGGATGAGCTCCAGAGGAAGACTAGGGAAGATCCAACACTTACC
Organism: Ixodes ricinus; assembly: GCA_037355805.1. Classification (NCBI taxonomy): domain Eukaryota; kingdom Metazoa; phylum Arthropoda; class Arachnida; order Ixodida; family Ixodidae; genus Ixodes; species Ixodes ricinus. Next base: position 35,585 of record JAZHYW010008449.1, read on the forward strand.
AAGGTAGTGGAGAGCATAAATTCAGCAAAGGCCCACGTTTTGCACGCGGAAGCTACTTTGATCCCTTGCCACAAGATTCAAGGAGAAGTTTGTGTCATACATGGGCTACTTCTTCGTAACTAGAAGATCGTACTACCGACAACACTGCGACGTCGGATCATGGACATAGCATATGAATCCCATCCTGGGATTGTCAGAACAAAACAGAGACTGCAAGACTGGTGGCCTCGAATGGATGTAGAGGTTAATGATTACATCACCAACTGCAGTGTCTGTTAGCAATATGACAAAACAGCAAAAACCGCACCGGCTCCCATGCAACCAGTTCGCTACCCCGAGGGTGCGTGGAAGCAGATGAATCAATTTCGTCAGACCGTTGACGAGTTTTTATGGAAACTGCAGATACGCCATCACCGCCATAGATTACTATAGCAAGTGGTCAGAGGTTGGGTTCTGCTCAAACCCAACAACTGATGCAGTAATAAGCTTCCTGCAAGGAATCTTCAGCAGGGTTATTACCCTGAAGTTCTGGTATCGGACCACGGTCCACACTTCATGTCTTTAGAATTTAAGACATTTCTTCAAGAAAGGGGCATCACTCACTCAACACCGCCCATCTATTATCTGCAGGCAAATGGACAGGTGGAACGTTTTAACAGAGCGCTCAAGGATTACACCCAAAGCATTCTGTTGGAGAAGGGGGACATACAGTTTCACCTGGTGGACTTCCTGGAGATTTACCGCTGTACTCCTAAAGCAGCAACTAATCTGTCCCCGTCAGTGCTGTTACACGGACAACCAATGCGCACGAGACTCGATATTATGGGACTACCCCATCCAGACATTACAGAAAATGCCAGGGAGGCAATAAGGGACCTTCGTAGGAGAGGAAAGATGCCAAAGCAACTTCAAAAAATGTGCTGACAAACGCAGGGCGGTCAAGACTCCGAATTTCAGGGAGGGGACTACGTGCGCGTCCGACTGCCAGGACATAAAACAAAAGGCACTCCATCGTTTAGTGCCCCAGTCAGAATAGAAAAAGCACTCGGACCCGCAATGTTTCGAACAGAAGACGGGCACTGTTGGAACGCCTCAAAGTTAACAAGAACGGTTGCTCCAACAGACCCCGGCACAGCAGTAGAGCTGCCAACTACCGAATCCTCCGTCAGGTCCAGACCCAAGAGGAACGCACGGCCTCCTGATCGTTACTCTCCATAACAGTCTTTTACTAGTGGGGGAGTATGTCAAGTTGGCCGAAGAAGTGGGAACGGGAGCTGAAGGGGAAAAGGGAAGAAAGAAGAAGAGGATAGAATAAAGATGAACGTCACGCACAGTGACTAGCTATACAGTACATGCCTGTCTGTTTTCTCTATAATACGACAGGCGGCTAGTACGATGCCATATGACGTGACATGCAACGCATGTGTTAGAAGTGAAATCATTGAACAGCTGGTAAATGACCCGAGTTTACCTCTACATTAATTACGCAGAATACGACTCAAATGTAATATATACACAACATTTTATGGGAGCAACTCTTGCATACACACCTTGGGCTGGTACAATCCAGAAAACGCGGGATGTCCGTGCAAGATGAAGTGCTCTTGTTGCAGCTCTTGTGTATACAGTAGCAGCGCTGCGATGTGCTGGCAGCAGCCGCTTTTTCTGGAAAAAGAAAGAAAAACAACTAATTAATTTTAAATAGATAGACAAATTGCTATGCTCAGACGCTATCAACAACGAGCGTGGGAAGCAGATATCGATTTGTACATCATGTTTACAGACACCATTTGTCAGCTTAAAGGAGCGGTGCAACGATACTCAATTGGAATGTTTTTCACTTTACACGAGCTTACTGGCACACCTGGGACTCAAGGATACTCACACGCAACGCCACTGGCCAACAAACTCCTTTGTTGCGGTGTAATTTCATGGACAAAATCGATCATTTTCATTCAATCTCTCCTTTGCAAAATTTGATGACGTAACGTGGGGATCGCAGTACACCCATATGACGATATTTGAATGCGGTTCATAGGTTGGACCCGAGCATTGCGTGGGCACTCAATTTGGGCTCGTGATAATTACTAGCTCGAGAAGCATTCGGGTAGTGGCCCGTGTCCAATCGCTGCAACGACGACAATAGCCGAGCCATAACAATGCCTGGAACTCAGCGCGTGTCCTGTGCTTTGCCAACCCCAGCGCGTGGTTATGAGCAACATTGGCGGCATATAATCCGCTCCAGATCACGCGGCCGCTTGTTCTGACTGCGAGTTGAGGGGGTGAACGCTGCTCGTTTTTCTTAAGTTTTTTTCTGGGACTTCTATTGCGCGGGGTGAAAAACGAACGCGTGTTTCATAGGTCAATAACGTCAGGGATCCGTTTTAAGCGGTATTTGCGGAAAGTACAAAAATTGTTGCATCGCCCCTTTAATAAGTATTGTGGCCCGTCTTCAATTAAAATGTGCAATATTTCGGAGAGCTCGCGACATTCAATGTCTGCGTCTATGCGTTTTTTTAGATAGTTTGCCTGGCAGAGATGATTATGATCGATTGAATCTAAACCTAGCTCTTTAGTGGCTTCGCAATCAAAGGGTCGGCATGAACTAGTTCAGCAACTTATCAAGCGTGCTGTCCACCGAAACGCTTGTGCACTCTCAAGTACTGTACAAGCGTTTCGCTACACGCGCTGCTGCCACCAATGCGAGAAAATTAAATTTAATAGCTCATTATCAGGCCATCACTCACCCAGCAACACAGCTGCGAATGCCGCCCAACACGGTTCCGGTGTTCCTCGCAAACCAAGCGTACGCAGTGTAGGTCAGCTTCTTCATCGATTTAAGGCACACGCATCGCACAAGACACATCTGAGTGTCGTCCGACGTGTTCCACCGTACGTTCCGAACGTAGCCCTCGTCTTTCAAGGCCCATCCTCTCTGCGCGTGGTGCCAGGTATCGGTATTGGAGTACATGTAGAGCCAGACTTGGTCTTGCGAAATTTCCGCACACGACGGAGGCCTCTCAAACCAGCCGTCCAGTGGAAAAGAGAATGGAAGATTCCTATCGTCAGTCATTGCGTCACAAAACGACACTACGAAACGGTAAACACAAAAGTTCTCGAGAAACGTGCTGAACAACATACGATGTCGCAAATCACTGGCGCAAATTTTCCTCTCTAAAAGTCTCAAACCAAGACTCTATTAGCTTCCAAGTTTTGCAGATGGGTGGCAGCAGCTACCCCAAAAAACTTGGATTGCACACACTACACAAAATATGTAGGAACACAATTTCCTGAGAAGTTATATT
>JAZHYW010008450.1:0-29235 GCA_037355805.1 Ixodes ricinus
CAAACCGGGCAGCGCGAGCCATGCTCTCGAGCAAGGGCATGCGCGAGGCAGCAAGCCATTGGAACTGATCTGGGCGCCATACCGGTCCTGCCCGTTCCGTAGCAATAAAGAACGTAATGAATTTAACAATTGGCGACGAGGAAACGGCACGAACTCTACGACGGTAAATCCAGGGAAGCATGGCGACTCACGGCTCCGTGGAGGAATTCTCCGGCAAGGGATGGTCGTCCTGGGCAGAGCGACTGGATTTCTACTTCCAAGCCAACGGTATCACCGACGGCGGCAAGAAGCGCGCTATCTTGCTGACCCTATGTGGACCGAACACATTCGAAACCGTCAAGGCATTAGTGGCACCGGGGACACCGAGCGACCACTCATTCCAAGAAATCGTCAGTCTGCTGCGTGACCACTACGATCCCCGCCCGTCGGAGCTGTTCAGTCGCTGCAAGTTTCAGCGCCGGGACCAACTGCCGCACGAAACAGTAGCCGCCTACGTAGCAGCGTTAAAAGCTCTCGCGGCAGATTGCAACTTCGGCACGTCACCGGCCCTGCCTTCGGCCCAGCCTCCTACGGTTCCAACGTCCGAATCCACAGCGGTGAGTGCGACTGCAACTCCTACCGTTCGGCCCGACCTGAGATCAACGATGTTGCCCATCGACGTAATGCTACGTGATCGTTTTGTCTGCGGACTGCAAGACGACACTCTGCAACAAAGATTGTTTGCCGAACAAGACCTCACGTTCATCAAGGCATTCGATATCGCTGTGCGGGCGGAAAACGCGAAAGACTATCAAAAGAAAATCAAAGCTGATTTCAGCGAAGTCAACAAGACCGCCCGCGCACAAACAGCTCCACCAGAGCAGCGCAAACCCTGTTACCGCTGCGCAGAACTCCACAATCCCGAAACGTGCGAGTCGCGCACCTCGAGGTGCAGCTTTTGCAAGAAAGTCGGTCACGTTGAAAAAGCATGCTTCAAGAAGAAAAACAGCAGCAGCTTATCGAAGGCAACTAGACGATTGCACGTTTTCGACTCCGCAGAAGAGCCACTCGATGTCGCGATTACGGAAGAGAGCATTTTGCATGACCTAAATGCAATGACAGGGGTGAGGAGAGCACCCCAGAAACATATGGTATCGTTGGACGTACAAGGCGTGCCACTGCTATTCGAGGTGGATTCAGGGGCAGCCTATTCTATCATCAATGAAGACACGTATCGGAAATCATGGCCCCGTGACCTGCCACCACTTCACCCCGCCAGCATTGCGCTGCGAACATGGTCAGGAGAAGGGTTGCAGCCACTAGGGACGGTTAACGTCAGCGTGCGCTTCAAGCAGCGCAGTGAAAAACTTCCTCTATTGATAATGAGCGGCCCAGGATGCAACCTCCTTGGTCGTAATTGGTTCGCCCCACTAGGCATTAGCCTCAGCGGCATTCACCAAGTACTGCACGAACAGAGCCTGGTAGGCATACTTGAACGTCACTCAGCAGTGTTTGATGGCAACCTAAATGGCTTCAAGGGACCAGCGGTCACACTAGAGTTGCGCGAAGGAGCACAACCTAAGTTCCTGAAATCAAGAACGGTGCCATTCGCACTCCGGCCAGCCGTTGAAGCGGAACTACAACGTCTGACGGACCAGGAGGTGATTGAGCCCGCACAACATTCGGAATGGGCAACTCCGGTCGTCGTCGTGCGCAAAAAAGACGGTAGTATTCGACTCTGTGGCGATTACCGCAGCACTGTGAACGCTGTAGCCCAAGCAGCATCTTACCCGTTGCCGACTGTCACAGAGGTCTTGGCGAAACTACACGGCGGAAGAATTTTTTCAACAATAGACCTGACACAGGCATATCAACAACTCAAGGTCACTGACGCTACAGCCAAGACTCTGACCATTAACACAGTCAAGGGGCTTTACCGTGTCAACCGACTGCCCTTCGGTGTTTCCGCGGCTCCAGCAATATTCCAAAGGTGCATGGACACGACTCTTGCGGGGATATCAGGTATCAGTGCATACCTGGATGATATCATCGTCGCTGGGTCCACACAGGAGGAGCACAATCATCGACTAGACATCGTCCTCTCAAGACTTGAAGATATTGGTCTTCGTGCCAACAGAAAAAAATGTTTCTTTGGAGTCCCGGAAGTAACCTTCCTCGGTTTCAAGATCAACTCAGCAGGCATCCATCCAACGGATGACAAGTTGAAGGCGATTCGTGATCTGCCAGAACCGACTTCAAAGACGACGCTCCAGTCTTTTCTCGGGATGCTCGCCTTCTATGACAGGTTTCTGGAAAACCGAGCAACAGTAGCAAAAGACCTGTATACCCTTCTAGAGAAGAACAGGCCGTGGAGCTGGGAGGCTCCTCACAAGACCGCATTCAGAAAGCTCAAGGAACTCATCTTGCAGCGGACCACCTTGATCCATTATGATGAGTCTAGACCTCTTATACTCTCCTGTGATGCCTCACCGTACGGTGTTGGTGCCGTTTTGGCACAGGTTGATAGCGCAGGGCGAGAAGCTCCAATAGCGTTTGCTTCAAGGACTTTGGGAGACGCTGAGAGGAACTACTCGCAGCTGGATAAGGAGGGCCTCGCCATTATCTACGGGGCAATCCATTTTCATCAGTACATTGCCGGACGACACATAATCATCGTCACGGATCATCAACCACTCCTCGGCATCCTGGGACCACAGAAGCCAGTACCTCAAGTGCTGTCTCCACGCATGATGCGATGGTGTGTCAAGCTGGCAGCCTACGACTATGAGCTAGTGTATCGGCCGGGAAAGAGACACCAGAACGCCGACGCGTTAAGTCGCCTTCCTTTACATGATAGTGAGGACGAACCCTGTCCACCCGGAGACGTGCTGATGATCGAGGCGCTGCCGGTCTCGCCGCTCACGGCGAAAAGAATCGCAGAAATGACACTTCAAGACCCCACCTTGTCTCATATCTTCAAGGCGTTGCAGCAAGGAACACTTGACCGCCTCAGGGGTGAAGAGTTTGCTCCCTACAAGAAGAAAGTGACAGAGCTGTCGACTCAACGAGGATGCGTTATTTGGGGCTCGAGGGTGGTCATTCCCACACAGGCACGTACCGAAGCAATGGATTTGCTCCATGCTGGACACAAGGGCATCGTTTCGATGAAGACGTCAGCCAGGAGCTACTTATGGTGGCCCGCTATCGATAGGGACATTGAACATGCAGTTGAAGCATGCCGAATCTGCCAGGAATCCCGGCGTATTCCGATGAGAGCCGCTGTGCCAAACTGGGAACATGCATCTCAACCATGGCACACCATACACCTTGATTTTGCCGGCCCGATGGAAGGACACATGTTCCTCGTAGTTGTGGACTCGTACACAAAATGGCTTGAGGTGAGAGCGATGACCTCAGCCACGTCCACAGCTGTTATTAGAGAGCTGCGTGCTATCTTCGCGACATTCGGATTGCCACGGAAGGTGATGTCGGACAATGGGAGCGTGTTTGTGTCAAGGGAGGTACTCGATTTCTACCAACGAAACAGTGTGGAGCCTGTGACAAGCGCACCATACCATCCGGCTACCAACGGCCAGGCGGAGCGGATGGTCTTTGAATTGAAGCAAGCACTTCAAAAAGACAAAGTCGGCAGCTTGTTAGTAAGACTGGCAAGATTCCTCTACAAGCAGCACACCACTGTCACATCCTCCACAGGGAAAACACCCGCGCTGCTAATGTTCGGCCGGGAACTGGCATCAAACATAAGCCGAGTTACACCAGAACCAGAAACATGCAACCAAAGAGAAGGCGAGGAAGGAAGAGAGGTGACGACCCCTTCGCGCCGCTTTGTTGAAGGGCAACCTGTGTTTGCTTTAAATTTTCGCGGAAAACCGAGGTGGCTAGAAGGAACACTACTCAAGCAGCTCGGTCTACGATCTTGGCTTCTCCAAACGGCGTTTGGAGAAATCCGCAGACACGTCGACCACATTCGAAGACGACTATCTGGAGTTACGCCTCAAACATCCGGGCCCCATAGTCTCTTGGCAAGAGGCTCATGCGAAACGATGCCACCAGCAGCGTGGTTCACAGCAGCTGAGGCCAGTCCTGCCACTCCGACTGTTGCTGCTGAGGAGCCGCCTGCAAGACTACCGGCACAGCATTCAACCGTTGCTGCTGAAGAGCTGCCTCCGTTTCTACCAGTACAGTCTCCAGAAGGAGCTGCACCGGAGGTTCCTGTCCAAGTTGATCGGCGCACCAGCTCTCGGGCTAGGCGCCCACCTTCTAGATATGGAGACTCCATCTAAGGGGGAAGATGTGTTGCGTACCAAGCAACCAAGCTGCCGCCCACACAAACCGGGCAGCGCGAGCCATGCTCTCGAGCAAGGGCATGCGCGAGGCAGCAAGCCATTGGAACTGGTCTGGGCGCCATACCGGTCCTGCCCGTTCCGTGTTATTAAGTTAATGTCGTTTAAGGAGAAGAACGTATATTCTATTTGTTGGGGTTGTGGGGCACAATATATCGGGCAGACGGGGAGGTGCGTCAACCACCGGCTTGGAAGCACCGCTTAGGGTTGTCACGGCCTTGTGCGGAATGGTATCACCCCATCGCCTTTATCCCGCGCGTGTCATTGCTGCGTGCCATCTTTCGAACAAAATGCACTTGTGGGGAGGTACCAGAACCGGTACGGTAGAGAAATCATCGAATCATTAATTATGAACGCAGTCCAAAATAACGTTTCCGCGCCTCCACTTCTTCCTTCTAAGTTTGAAATTGAATCCTTAACGCCAGATCTGGCTTAGTTGCGTATTCATTTTCCGCCTGGCATGACAACGTGGCTTTTATAGCCAAACTATTTATTGTTTCTGATAGATTTAGATACATTTATTTATTTACTATCTCTCGTCACACGCTGCTTTCTCATTGTCTTTCTTACAGACGATGTCAGATCACAAAGAATGGCTATGGAATTATTCATGTTGTTGCGTTATGAAATATTCGCCGTTCGCGACAAATATGTTTTTTATTATTTCAGCATCAGTCAACTTGTGCCACTTTATAAAAGATGTCTATGCCTTCGGTGCAAAAATAATCCCATATTTTAAGAGATTGGGAACAGCGCACAAAAGAGACGAGGACAACGAGAGTAGAGCACAGGACGAGCGCTGACTATCAACTCAAGTTTCACTAAAATGGCCCAAACAAGAAAACATCACGCAAGCGAACCAACACCATAACAACCAATGGCGTGTCGCTCACCAGGCATTTATAACATCTATCTAGTGTTTGTGTTTATAAACCGAAGGCTGGCTGACGCAGTGCTTCGAGTCAGTTTTTTCTCTTGCCGCGCTTCAGCACATCTATTTGCACTTTTGTTGCGCCCCCTGCCAAAGATTATAGTTATTTTTGAAGACGGGGTGACCACAATCAGTCTCTGCACAGTGTACGTACAAGTGACCACCTGTCATTGACCGCAAGGAAAAGGGCATGTTCACGCACTCTCTCTTTGACACGGAGTCCCAATTGTCCTATATAATTCCGGCCGCATTACAGCGGGGATTGTAGATGACACCCACCACGAAATCCACGAACTTGTTGACATGTTTAACCGTACATGACCTCTTGTTAATGTTTGCCTGATTTGCTTGGTTTACGCGCGGGCAAAGTTGGGCTAATTTGGGAGGCGCCGAAAAACCCATTCGTACACTGAGCCGGTTAGTCACTTTTTTAAAATTATGTGAAACCTTATGTAAAAACGAAATCACCTGATGCCGTTGTTTAGGCTTTACTTTTGGTTCCTGAGAACCACTCTTGACTCTTTTCAAGAGTGTCTGCGAGACACCAAGCAAAACGGACAGAAGAAACCCTGCTCTTAAAAGTCGCTTGACCTGGGCTTCATAGCTGTCAAGCATGGCATGGTGGCAAGACATGTGCGGTGCAGCCAGGAGGCTTGACGTGGCAATATTTTCCCAAGTTTGGAATGGGCGGAGTCGTATGGCAAGATTTCCATCTTAGATTGCGAGTTGTAACGCCAACAACAGATGTTGCCCGGTGAATTGCATCGCATCAATCCAAAACGGCAAGTACTGGCCGTCTTGGATTTCGTGGAGGTGAACTTTAGGCCTGCAGAGCAGAGCTTCTAAACGGTTATTACATCCTCTACAACCTTTAGCGTTGACAATTTGCCGACAGCCTTTAAAAGCACCAGATAATCGTCAGCATATCTAAATGCCTTGGACACCTGTTGACACAATGCCGTTTCGTGGACGTTTCAAACTACGCTAGGTAACTGTCACATAGCACTGGAGCAACGCTCGAGCTTATACAAATGCCTTATCTCTGTCCATAGTAGCTTCTCTCGAAAAGGACAAAGGTGGACTGCAAGTAGAACATTAGAAGTTTCAAAAACCGTTAGTCCCCACTTTACCGGCATTTTGGAAGGCAAACAAAACCATTTTCTTCATTGACACTCATGCACCGCCCAGAAACAAGTCTTTTGCGGGCACAGAGTAAAGAGGTCTTCCATATCAGCTGAAAACAGCATCGAGGGGTCGGGAATGTCTTTACTAAAGGACTCAGTGAGGGTCTGCGAATTTTCGACGAGGAAGGATTATGAAGCTCTAGAGCACTCTGATGCTTTTGCAGGAAACAGGTGACCAGTTGACATTTATCTGTTTTTTAAGGCTATCGGGAAATCGTCAATGCGAAAGGTTATAGAGGATGTAATGACCGTTTTCAAGCGCTGTCTCCGCAGGCGTAAAGTTCACCTACGAACTCAAGACGGTCAGTACTTGCACTTTTTGATTTACGACGTCAATTTACCGGGCAACATATGGGTTGGCGTTAAAACCCGCGATCTAAGAAGGAAATCCTGCCGCATGACTCCACCCATTCCGAACTTGTGAAACGAAATATTGCCACGTCATCCCTCCAGGCTGCACCTGTACGAGGTCTTGCCACCATGCCATGCTTGACAGATAGGAAGCCCAGGTTGAACGACTTTTTAAGAGCATGGTTTCTTCTGTCCGTTCTGCTTAATGTCTCTCAGATACTCTTGAAAAGAGTCAGAGTGGTTCTCAGGGAACCAAAAGTAAACCCTAAACAAAGGCGTCAGCTGATCTTATATCTATATAAGGTTTTGCATATTCTTAAAAAAATTGGCAACCCGGTTTAGCATGCCAATAAGGTTTTCGGCGCCTCGCAACTTACCACTACTTTGCTGGCGCGTAGACCAGGCCAATCAGGCAAACATAACAAGAGGTCATCTATGAATAAGCATGTCACAAGTTTGTAAACTGAGTGGTGGGTGTCATCAACAAAATCCGGTTGTCATGCGGCCGGGAATATATAGGACAATTGGGACGCTGTGTCAATGAGAGAATGCGTGAACATCTTTTTCCCTGGCGGTCAATGACAAGAGCGTCACTTGTAGGCAGGGGTTGTAAAAGTTACTTCAAAAATGTACCTAAGATACAGATACAGCTACTCATACGAAAAGGTACTTAGGTACGCACCTAGGTGCTCGCTTAAAAATGTACCTATGTACAGGTACAGTTACTTCAAAGATACTTTCCTTATTTATTTTCCCCATATTTGTCAGAGTATATTGGAAGTAAAGCTTTATACTAATGATACATTCACAAAACCGAGTTCGATAAATGTGCTTTATTGGTGTCAATGCGATGTCCACATCGGAGTTGAGTCCTCGCGTGCCTTATCCCCACGCCCCAATTGGTTCACCTGATGCCACAGCTTCCACTGTTTACCATATCACGCCGAAACCGCCGAAATTCACTTGTTGACGTTTTTGCCCTCAGCGCCTGTGCTGATGTCGACGGGTCCAGAAGACGTCAGCCGCATGAAGAAACCCATGAGTCGAGTACATATCCCCGAACCTTCACGACGACGAACGAAAAGCTTCAAGCTTCCTTGTTTTGTTTTTCTTTTCTTTTTGGTCGCAAGAAAAATAAGTTTTTCTTCTTATCTTTTTCAGTGTTGATTATTGCAAAATTTCAGTCCGATTTATTGAGTGAAAACTGTTTTATATACGCGATGTCACATTGCTTTACGATTGTAATTATAATCTATTCTTGAATTATATTTTATATTGTATTTATGGCAGAAGAGAGCCACCGCCAGGACAAGATACGGGCGACAGAAACTGCGCACATCTTTCAAGTTATCTCATCCCTTGTATAGCTGCCAGAGGAGCTTTAAACACGTAATGAAGTCGATGTTGGTTTGAGATGAAGGAAGCAGGTCGATATTTTCGAGATCCGAAGCGATTCGATAAATTGGTGTGTCCAGAACGGCATCGCTAATACACCGTTCGCTAAAATGAACACCGCCATTCGCTAAAGTGTCGTTAGATGAAACATGATGGGCGGGGCTTCGTTCGCTAAAACGTCGTTCGATCAAGTCAGTGCCTCCCAGGTCGTACCCAACTCAGCGTTAATCACGGCACATGGAAGTGTGTTAATACTTCAAGATTTATAGTTTCTACCATTTTGACGAAGTGATTAGAAAAGTACCTGTAAAAAGCAACTTCACTTAGTTACAAGTTACTGGAAAATGTACCTAAGATACAGATACAGATACCGAGAAATGAATGTACCTAGGTTTGTACCTCAGGTACAACAAAAGTACCTAGATACCGATTTCCAGTTACTTGTAACTAGGTACTTTACAACCCTGCTTGTAGGTACGCTGCAGAGCCCCCGTCTTCAAAGATGTCATAATCATTGGCAGGGGGCAAACAGAAGTGCAAAGAGAGGTGCTGGAGGCGCATTCAATAGAAAAAGCTGGCTCGGGGCACTGCGTCAGCCAGCCTTCGGTTTATACACACAAAAAAGAGATATAGATTTTATAGATGCCTGCTGAGCGACATGCCATTGGTTGTTACGGCGTTGGTTGGCTTTGTGGTGTTTTCTTGTTTGAGCCGTTTTTAACAAAACTTGAGTTGATAGTCAGCGCTCGTCTTGTGCTCTACTTTCGTTGTCGTTGTCTTTCTTGCGCGCTGTTCCTAATTTCTTGAGTCATATACCAACTCGCCTGCATCGCCACCTTAAGCCATATTTTACTCCGCTTTTTTGTCAATATTAACGTTTTAGTGAACTTGCATTTGTAACAGACCCTTTTCAAAAGTCCATCAAGCAACATTAGTGGTCGCCATTGCTTGGATTTGATCCAGGATCACGCCGAACCCTGACGCAACCCTCCCGTCCAATACATGCACCGAGAAGGTGACCAAGCAATGGCGTACAGGCGTTGGCGCGGACTTTTGAAAAGGGTATATTACTGCCACCTGAGTGGCAGAATTGTCAGCGGACTCAAATGCCACACAGGATAGGGTTTGAAGCACAACCAGCTTTGTCTTTCCGTTCATCAATCTTTGCTCTTACCGAAAATGCCTAGCGATTCTTAGTTGTCATCGCATGTTCTGGTTCAGAACGTTCGCAAGCGTACTGCGCTTTCAGGAAGTACTCATCCATGTTTACGTCGGCACTCGGTTACCCAAATAATAATCAATTCCAGGGTACTCAAAGCTAAATTGGCCATTTCAGAAGGTGGAATGTCTTTTCCTTGCTTGGTCATGATCAGAAAGTCAGAACTTCACAGCGTACTTTCACCGGTTGGCTCAAGAAAACAGACACAAAAAGGGCAAAACCGGACCATGTAGTGGCGGCGTTCACATAGGGAAGCGTTTACTGATCCGCGATGAAAATTTTCTTTTGTCCGAACGAGGAAAATAAAACAAACGTTCGAACGAGCCCAGCTTCTTAAAGGCTCAGCCCGCGTGAAAAAATATCGAGAGAAAAAGTGAAAGGTAGTGCTCTAGACCCATCGGCACACCGAAAATAATATGTAGTCACAAGCCACCTTACATCCCGCATCAAACTTTCAGAGATCAATATTTTAATGTCTCGGAACTCAAAAGGCAATTTAAAATGTATTTTACATGCGATTTCTAATCTTTTATTTTGCAGACTGTAAACTGGGCGTGTATATTGATGCCTTGCTATATTAAGCGCAACAGACATATTTATGAGTTAAATCGAATACACCCAACGATAGGTCTAGAAGGCATAACTAAGTTCTAATCAGGCAGAAAAAGAAGTCACAACATCAGCGCCTTTAGATTCAGGAAGAAAACCTCGAATATGATTTTTTATTTCAATGCACGACTTTATATGTGAAAGTTATAAATGACATAACATTCTGTTTCCAGAATTTACAAGTGCTCTACATACAAAAATAAAAATATAATGTCCTGTGTTAGGAAATAATGTTGAAATTTGTTTATATAAAGTTTTTCCTTCGTTTTAGGAAATCTCTTCTAATGAAATAAAAAGCGTAACCTCAGAAGAATTATATGTCAATCTCGAATACTATATTGAATTAGAAAATATGCCAATGTTGAATATAAGCATTTTACTGTCATTTAAACGAAGTGAAATATGATCAGTGTACTTTGTTTCAGCTTAAAATGCCACTTAGAAAAAAATAAAGAAGTTTTAAAACAGTCTTGTTGGGATACGCGTCTAAAGAAAAAAATTCACGCGAAAAAGAGAAAATTTAGGCGAATTTTGACAGCGCGACATTCATTTTAGTTTTATGTGAAGTATGCGCGCAAAGTTCACGACGTCAACGGATGGTCATACGCTCTTTCCGCCCAACGAGATAGTCATACACTCTATCCACCTCAACGTGATGGCCACAGCTTCTCACAGCGACAGCTTCTCTCGTCAAGGCGCGCGAAATGGCGAGAAAAAGAACAAGTGGAAAAAAGGTGACTACCCACTAAATTGCGTCTTGCGCCGTCATTATTGCACACACAAAAACAAAACTTTTGCGCGTAATTTTTTTTGTTTTTTTGACACGCGTATTTTGATTAGGCTTTAGAGGGGCACTCAAGTGGTTTCTGAGTTGGTGTTTTGATGATGACAGCTGAATTTGGACGCCCTAAGTATCCCTAAAAACCAAAAGTATAGTCATGCGGTGATTATTTCTTGAATAAAAATGTAATTGAAGGCCGCCAAACCTCGGATCTATCCGAAAACGAAACCACTCTCATTGGTCCTCGCACGCTTATCAAAAGGATCTCGGGCCAATAGCATTGGACGACGTTCCGTCGCGTAGTGATCCCGAGGTAGCCGCATCGGCCGAACCACTTTGTCATTCGAGCTTCGATCATGGCGGAGTTCTCTATGCTCTAGGACCTGACGCCGTTAGAGGTTGAAATTCTTCGGCGGACAGCCGACCTGGGGATGATTTCCTATGACGCCACTCTGACGAGCGATGTGGACGATAGCAGCGCTTCGGAGTCATGTTCGGGTTCCGAGGACGACGAAACGCAGACCTTTTCGGGCGTTCTTCGATTTGCGGTTGGGGCAAGTCGTAACCAAACCAACGTTTGACATCGCAGCGTTACCTCTGGTACGTGATGTCAAACGATGTCACCACGTTGACTTTCGCCTCGGGAGGACGGGGGAAGGCTGGTTCAGACATGTGCAACGAGCGCGTACCTACGACTGTGTCCGTTGCCACCGGAGCGACCGGAACGACCGCTCTGCGCCGCGGGTACACACACCTGCAGCCACTACAACAAGCGCACCTCTAAAAAGGGGACGCACTGCTACTGAATGCCGTAACAGAATATAGACAGACAGTTTTCTATAGCCTAAAGCTTTAGTATTATTTTTTCTTGATAGGCTTGCAGGGTACAGTGGATGAAAAAAAGAAAATAAAAAGATGCACTACGCCGTCTTGGACGATCACGACTCAAATACACGACATTGCAATAGTACAAATATTGCCACACGCCTTTTCTACGATTATAAAAGACAATGTAATCTTAGCAGCGATATAACAACATAGAAATATGATTTCGTGATCAGATAGACGTTGCGAGCGTTCAGGATTGCTAACACTAATCACTTTTCTCCGGTGTTGAAAACCCTTGAAAATTCGCATCCTTTATACGGTACGCGGCAGTAATACCTTGAACTTGAGCACACGCATGAAATGCGCCAAATAAGAAATCCGGGCGATGTTCGAGGACACAAATGCTTAAAAAGCAGCACTGTTGTCGAAGTAAACAAACACGACGGCACGGGCGTTTCTGCAGTCTTGAGAGTGCCACCACGACATCGCCACACGAGTAGGTGGATCTTCCCTTCTAGTACGTGCTGGGTTATCATAGCGACACACGACGAAAATTCACAGTCAAGGATAGCGCTTTTACGCGGAACGATGAGCTTTCACCACGCCGACCACGTCGACGATCACCACCGACACCATGTTTGCGGCTAGAAGGAGCCGGCGTGACCGGCCCGCGACCGGCACGACCGGCGTGCAACGCGCGCAGGTACGTGCGCTTCCGCGCATCCCGGGGAACGGGAAATTTCACCCCCGCGGAGAAAGGCGAGGAGAAAACGTAGTCCCTTGTTTGTGAAACGATAATTACAGTATCGCGTATTCTAAACTATAAATATTTTACGTCTTGTGGAATTATCATGCACAACATATTTAAATGGACTGAAAATCGTTTCTTTAGCGAAACTTTACAAAGGCCGCAAAAATTTTCAAACATACGATAATTTCATTGGTCCTCGCAAGTACAGAAAAAAGTCCGCACGTATTTTATTCCTGCGTGATTAATAGGCGGTTCTGCCTTCTAAAACCGAAGATACTCATTCACTGACACTTCCTTAACGCCATCGCACCAAAAAGTAGCTTCTCCAAAAACTGCTTGAGTGCCCCTTTAATAAAGTATTATTTTTTTCGTTCCAGTGGCTCCTTAAGTCAAGCAGCGTCATAAGCTCAGCTGACAAGGCTATTTTCAGTTACGATTTGTTCAGCTAGAATAGAACACATACAACACATGTCGAATACCACTGATGGTGTGCTTTTTATTATGTATTATTGGTTCCAACAGTTCGTAGTAACGGCTGCGTCTGGACACGATGTAAAATAATATATAAATTCTTGGATTTTCCGGAAAAATTAAATTTAAGCAAAAATTGCTTTTTCAGAGCCATCTTGCTCTCTGATTGCAGTTTTAGACACGGCTTTTAAGGAATTAATTATTGTGCCAAGGATGTTTGAACCTAGCAAGCAACCCAAATGAGCAACCTGTCACAATGGTCCAAATGTGAAAATCCGTTTTAAACCCTTACGTAGTATGAAATTAAGAACTAAACATTTGCTGCAAATACTTTCTTTTTTCTTTAAGTTAAGAATTAACCTTCTACAAATAACTTTCTGACACATTCTGAAACCATAATTCCTTTTTCTTGTAGAATTGTAATTCAAATGGATCAAAGTTATTATTGTAGGTTGTCCGAAATTGCAATCGATAGTGAAATGCATAATCCTGACATTGTAGTATTGAATGCTACTAAATAAAAATGCCACAGCTCTCATCCACCCACTTGAAGGGTGTCTAAAAACATATCTAGATAAGTGTGTCCATAATTTCACGCAGGGTTATTTAATATGAAATATTATTTTAGATTTCATAATTTTATGACTTACCAAAAACACGTGACTTCCAAATTAAACAACAACTAGCTTTGATAAAGAATGTAGCTGAACATGTAATTAATGATTGCAATACCTTACCTGCAAACTATGGTGTGCAAAAATTAAGGAACTTTCAGGGTGAAGGAAAAAACCAGGGTGGTGAAACTTCTCAAACTTCTAGGTGTTTGAGACGTTTTCCCACTATTATATTTCTTTGTATTTAATTTATTTATTCTTTTCACAGCATTCCGAGGTGTTAAGTTATATTTAGTTATAACCAACTCACCTGCCCAGTCTTTGTTTATTCAATGATTCTATTCATTGTAGTTCTACTTTTCGTAACCATATAACTACGGTACATAGAACGCGTCATCGACATGTCTGCTTTACACGTCTCAATTCTTGCCCCTTGTTTTTTGTATGATAAGGTTATTACTGCGAAAGGATGCTGTTCCTCCGGGTCGCAGAGGGGGAAGTGCATACGCGAACCTTTTGCTTTGTTGTAGCTCAATTTACCACTGAACTGTGTACGCATGCTACAGTAGCCGTGCGTCTGAACGCCTCCATGGCAGCGACGCATGTTGAGAATCGCATTGTTCGCCAGTGCTTTGTGACCCCACCACCAGGATTGTCACAATGCGTAGCATTGCAAGCAATTTATTCAAGCTGTTTCGCTGCCACTCTTTAAATATTTTGGTAGGCAGAACATCAGAAACATACCAGACGAAGGTGCCGTCAAAACACCATAGTAGCGCTAAAAATTGTAATGCACTTTAAAGGTTTCATCACCTGGTAATACTTTCTCTGCCTGTGATCGTTCTTTTCAAGACACTCTTAACTTGAACATGAGCTTTTGCACATATCTAGTTAAAGGGCTGTAGTGTTTTTAGTGTTTCATCGTGTTGCCGGTTTCTTGCAGTTTTAGATTATGAGTTCCTAAGAAGCATGACTCCAACAAGCAAATTCTTGTTTACCATTGGGCCGCAAAAACATCCACAGGATCGTGGTCACCTACATCACCTGAAAGATGTCATAATGCATCCGGACTTTAGAAACGCTGCCACGGAGCTTTACAACGATATGTCTGTGCGCGGATTTGGCGTCCTCAACTTCGACTACAAGGTACCTGGTAAAACTCTCGTCGACGTTATCCCCGTAATCATCGATTTCTACAAGGTATGTAATGATTGAGATGATAATTTTACTCGCTCACATTGGAAAAAGCGGACATGACTGCAATGGAGATACACGGTAGAGGCCATCAGGATATGTAGGTGGACTAGCTGAACAAAACTCGGGGCGGGAACACCAATGACAAGGGCAATTTTTTAAGATAATTTTTTATATTTTAGTAGAGAGTATTTTTTGTATGTCTGTGTGAATAAGTCGACCTTCTTGAGGTATTTTTAGTTATCAGTGCAGTCGCTAATGAGAGAAACGCGTGAAATCCAAACGGGTTTCAAACTGGTGAACCCATTCAGGTCGTATGGTAATAGGGTATTCGGGTATACCCGTTTAATACAGTTAACTGTTCGAGAACAGAAACCGTTTGATATGGGTTCACGAATGGTACGACTCGTTTTATGCTAGTGCCCGTTTGATACCAGCACCTTTTTCATTCGGGATACCCGTTTGATACGGTAGCATTTTGAACAGGTCAATTGGGTATTGACGCAATTCCTTGTTACAAATAAATATGTACCGTCTGAAATAGGTCTACCGAGCGAAGGCAAATAACGAACCTTTAACGTTTGCTGAGGTAGACCAGTTTATTTAGGAGGCTGCTTAGGAGAATGCACTGCGTGGTTTTATTATGCTAAGCTTGGCAAGCATGGATAATAATAAATTAACAAAATGTTAAATGTGAAAGGGCATTTATATAAACGCTACATTTAAAATGTTTATTCAAGCAGACAGTTTGTCACGAAGACGAGTGGCGTTGGTTCAGTTGGAATTTTGGAGATCACGTAGACTGGTACGGCGGGATCGAATGATTGCTTCACCCACTGTCCCAACTATCGAAGGTAAACACCTGGAAGCAAACAAGTGGAGGAATACCCGAGCGTTTATTGCTCCAATAACCTGCAGCAAATGTAGCAAACACTGTACACCGCTTCACTTTTCAAAGGACCGCATCGAACACTACAATCCATGGGAGTCTATACAAAGCCGTGCTAGAGTTACGTATGACTCTCGGGAAAAGGACAGCAAAGCCTAGTCCTGTGAAAAGTTTACAGCGCTGAGTTCACTCTGATGTCTCGCATCGTCCGCTTTGGTCCATTGTTAGGGCAAACTGTAACGGGACCCGAACAGGAATCAGGGCTTACCGGGTATCACTTTCCAGAGAGCCAGGTGGCGTCATTAATATTCGGCCGAGGTCTTCATTTGGTTGACGGCTCAATTAGACTAAACCTCCAGTCTTTTTTCTTTTAGGTGCGTTGTAGTGTCGGCCTGCCTTTTTCTTGATGCGCAAGCAGCTCGATGCATGCGGACGAGACCAATGCTGTTAAGCGAGGCAAAAAGATGGCAGTTTTAATAATCTACGCCACCAGCCATAATTGAAGATGCGTATAGTTAACAGTGGTATGGTTAGGTTCATCGCAGACCGCAGTGGCTAAAACTTCGATGTCGGCGGCGGAAAAAATGTACGTTGCGGACGTCGAATGAAGCAACACGGGCGGTGCCAACTTCATTTTACAACCTCCTTTTCTTTTTGTCGTAGCCGAGGTAGAAATTTTGTTTTTTGCAAAGAAGCTCCTGGGTAGTTTTGACAAAGTCACTGCAGTTATTTTGTTAGGGTTGAACAAATCTTCAATATTAGCGCAACATCCGTCAACTGTGCTTGAAGCAATGCTATCTGAAACCAATTTTAGGCCTTTGCAACGCTTGAAAAAGATTGTCCAGGGCACAGTTTCTTTTAGAAGAACACATAGTGTTCCACCAAAAAACCCGCCGCCAGTAAGAACTAAACAAAAAAGACTAATTTTGAGTCATGTATTCACGTGGAGCAGTATACCGCTTAACAGTACGACTTCAAGCGTATTCGCATTGAAAAAGAATTAAAAGTGTTCTCAAAGATTAAAGGCATGACGGTCTATCCTTTCGGAGGCCTTTGCACACGCTGGCGATAACAAGCTTCCACAGCGAAGGCGTAGGACTTGGTCCGCTGCTTGGACGAGGTTGTCGCCAGCATGCACAGGCCTCCGAGAGTTTTGTCAGACAGTTGCTGTAGGTTGTTTAAACTGTTCGTCCACATAATATGGTCAGAAGGCGGAAAATAGTCGCTGCGCCATCGCACATTGCCCGTACGGATCTCTCCGATGCCTCCACCGTGCTTTGGTACCGACGACGCTTGCCAACATTAACCACAGGGCAATTTCGCATAAGGTCTATTGCGACTATTACGAGCTGTTCTCCAAGCCATACGGACCGCCGGACTCACCATCAAACCGTCAAAATGTCGCTTCGCTTATGACGAACTGAAGTTCCTAGGTCACGTGGTTAGTAACGAAGGCGCTCGCCCGGACCCACGGAAGACTCGTGCTGTCGCAGCATTTCCAGCGCCGACAGACAAGAAGGCCGTGCGCAGGTTCCTTGGACTAGGTCTTGGACTAGGTGCCTACTATCGGCGCTTCGTTCAGGATTTCGCAAGAATTTCTGCACCGCTCACAAACCTTACCAAGGACGCCGAGAAGTTCGCATGAACCGAAGAGCAAGAGCGGGTATTCGACGACCTCAAGCGACGACTCCAGACTGCTCCTGTTCTTGGACATTTCGATCAGGATGCGGAAACCGACATCTACATGGACGCAAGTAAGGCAGGACTTGGCGCGGTACTGGTTCAACTACAAGGAGGCACCGAGCGAGTCATCGCCTACGCGAGTCGGACACTCTCCAAGGTGGAGAAAAATTACTCCACGACTCAGAAAGAAAGCCCTGCGGACGCCTGGGCAATCACGAAGTTTCGTCCGTACTTGTATAAGAGCAAGTTCCACGTAGTCACGGTCCACCATTCGCTCTGCTGGCTTGCCAAACTCAAGGGCCCATCAGAACGCCTCGCTCGATGGAGTCTCCGACTACAAGTGTTCAATATGACTGTGGTCTACAAGTCAGGCCGCAAGCACAGCGACGCCGACTGCCTGTCTCGAGCGCCCGTCGAAACACCTTCCTTCAGTAGCGACGACGATGAAGACGAGTGCCTCCTAGGCGCAGTGAACACCGCGACGACATGACACGACGTCAGCGAGACCATTCCTAGCTGCGCGCACTAATAGACCACCTGGTAGGGCACGGGAGTACCATGCCATGTGTTTTCTTATGAGCCCTGTCGACCTTCGTCATGCGACAAGCTGTACTCTACAAGGAGAGCTTCAGGGACAAAACTTGTCGTGGCTGCTGGTAATCCCGACCGACCTTCGAGAGGAGATCTTCCAAGCCTGCCACGACCACCCGACGTCCGCACATCTTGGTTACAGCCGGACACTGGCCCGTATTTGTGAAAAGTACTACTGGCCCAAGCTCCCCAAGACCGTCCACCTATACCAGTGCTGGCCAGGCTGACCCGGCCTGAGAGCCGCAAGACAAAACCACGAAACTTACAAGAGCCATTGGGGAGGGGGGGGGGGGCGGCAGGCGGGCGGCGGGCAAACGATTGTCTAGAGCAAAAAACGAAACTCGAACTACTTTCACCTGTTTCGAGTAAAAAGCAGTCCAACTGTACGTTAGGTAGCAGTGGCACAATACTTACCAAACCGTAACCTGTCTTTCGATGTAAAACGCTTTCCAGTTCTCTTTTCTGGGAAGTGCTCCTGGGACCGGGAAGGAGGTGGGGCGGGGGAGGTGTTGGGGGTGTTGGGGTTTGGGGGGGGTAGTAGAGGAGGTAGCCGCGAGCCACACTTTAACACGCCAAGAGCCGCATTCGGCTCGCGAGCAGCAGCTTGGCCACCCCTGACCTATACACACGATCATGCCACGAATGCCAGCGACGCCGGAAACCTCCGATGAGGCCGGCCGGACCTCATCGGAGGTTTCCGGAGGAACTTCAGGGACAACAACTTGTCGTGGCTGCTGGTAATCCCAACCGACCTTCGAGGGGAGATCTTCCAAGCATGCCATAACGAACCGACGTCCGAACACCTTGGTTACAGCCAGAGACTGGCCCGTATTCGTGAAAAGTACTATTGGCCCAAAACTCTAAGACCGTCCACCTATACACACGATCATGCCGCGAGTGCCAGCGACGCAAGAAACCTCCGACGAGGCTGGCTAAACTCCTCCAGCCAATTTTCCCTCTAACTGCACCCTTCCAGCAGATCGGAATGAATCTGCTTCACCCTTTTCCGCCGTCGACGTCGGGCAATCGCTGGATTATCGTCGCCAAAGATTATGTCACACGGTACGCCGAAGCGAAAGCCCTTCCTGCAGGGACTGCTGTGGAAGTTGCCAAGTTTTTCGTCGAGTTTATCGTCCTTCGGCACGGCGCTCCCAGAGTCCTACTCTCAGACCGTGGATCATCATTCACGGCCCAGCTGACGCAAGAAGTCCTTCGTCTCAGCCACACCAGCCATCGTCGCACCACGGCGTACCACCCGCAGACCATCGGGCTGACGGAGCGACTAAACAAGACTATCGCCGACATGATCTTCATGTACGTCGACGTCGAGCACAAGACGTGGGGCGAAGT
Organism: Ixodes ricinus; assembly: GCA_037355805.1. Lineage (NCBI taxonomy): Eukaryota > Metazoa > Arthropoda > Arachnida > Ixodida > Ixodidae > Ixodes > Ixodes ricinus. Next base: position 19,185 of record JAZHYW010008450.1, read on the forward strand.
GTTGCCGTACGTCACATTTGCCTACAGCATGGCCGTGCAAGAGACCCCTGGGGTGACATTCTTTCAACTGGTTCATGGTCGCAAAGTAACGACAATGCTGGACGCGATGTTACCCCACGAACCGGCTGTCGACGGAAGCGACGGCACCCAGGTGGTTGCCAAACGAGCAGGAGAAGTCCGTCAACTCGCCAGTCTCCGGATTAAAGCCCAACAACGCGTCGACACTGGCCGCTACAACCTTCGTCGTCGAGACGTCCACTTCCAGCCCGGAGACAGGGTATGGGTCTTGACTCCGATTCGTCGCAGTGGTCTCAGCGAGAAACTCCTGAAAAAGTATTTCGGACTCTACAAGGTACTTAGTCGACTTGGAGATCTGAAGTACGAGGTAATGCCCGACGGAATAAGAACATCATCACTCCGCCCACCACAACCTGAAGTTGTCCACGTCGCGCGCCTGAAGCCGTACCACGCTCGATAGGACTGTGGACCTTATATATTTCAAATGACTCTATAGTTGACCGTTCTTTTTATGTGCCTTGTTTTGTTTTGCATCGCATCGGGGCGATGCACGTTTTAAAGGGGGAGCAATGCCGCGCGCGCAGCTGGCGATGTAGGCAGCGCGCGCGTGGCCTAACGGTTATTGTGTTTGCCTCCCTCGCGAAAAGCCAGGGTTCGATTCCTGGAAGCGACGCATCTTTGTTTATTCCTGCGATTTAAATGTTTTGGTAAATTCGAGAATCCTGTTGCGTGTTCGAGGTCCGGAATGTTCTACGCGTCGTACCTTATACGCCGATTATTCCAGAAGCCGACGCATGTACATAAGGGAATTCGCGTGGCGAGCCAAAGTCAATCTCGCCCCAGCGCTCGATCCTGCTGTTACGCCGACTTCAAGGCTCACAACGTCTGTTTTTTTCTATTTTATTTTTTGTTTTGGGCACAGGCTCGCCACATTAAACGTTTATTTCTTCCTATTTATTTATGATCCTTTTAGTTACCACCACCGTGGTCACCACCTATGACAATATTTGATTCACGTTACTGCATACTGAGGGCTATCATGGTGCGATGATTGTTCTAATTATTTTGAAACACGTGTGCTGGTGTCGCACGAACACACCCGCATCGCGAACGCCATTAACAGTAAGGCAGCTCGAAATTTCAACATTTTCTTTAATGGGATTCGTGCTTCCGGTAAGGCAGAACATGAGGCACGAACCACTTCTCTTTTTTTTCATTCTTTACAGCTATGAATTGACGACTGACATTATTAGTCGGATTTGAGTGGGGTCTAAGTACCTTAAGACGTTTCGATCCCTCTTCGTAAATTAAAGATTATATTTCGCGCGCCAGACTTCCGCAGAGGTGGAGCACCAGGTCGTTGTTATTGCGCACGTTGTTCCACTCTCGTTGGACGGCTGCCCAGAGTTCGTTTGGAGATGCGCTGTGAAGTTTCTGAGCGGCCAGATCCGAATTAATAATGCCCCAGACGTTTTCCATGATATTGACGCCCGCGCTTTTGGGGGCGCACAACAGCTCCCGTATGCACCCCTCAGCAAGAAGCATCTTGGTTTAATGGGAGGTGCGGATGGGCCTCAAGTCGTGTTGAAACCGAACGTCACCATCCGGAAAGGGCCCATCTAGGACGTAGGGCATCAAGACGTGGTCAATTATGTCCGAGTAACGTTCCGACGTCAGGCGCCCGTTGATCCTGCAGATGAGGAGTATCCTTCTCGGGATATGACACCCCAGACATTCACGCACCTACGACCACGTGCGGCCGATTCCTAGATAAAGTTAGAGTCGTATCTGCATGGCAGTGGTAGCATTTGTGGTCTATTTAAGCCACTGCTGAACTTGGCTATAATTACTTTAGGTAAGTCTAGTATTTGTTTGTAGTTTTCGAGCTTTAGTGGCGGCCGGGAAACTTATAGCTGTCCACTGATGATTTCTAAGAAAGGCTTTGCCATTATTGGCCTTTGACGTTCCAGGGAAAGAATACATCTATACAGTTTGTTATCTTCAAGGGCTGATAAAGCTTACCGGGAGTCGTCAGGCATCTAAACTCGCCTCTGCTGGTGTAACCGGGTGCAGAACGTAGACTCGTCGCTGAAGATGACGCGGGTGCAGTCCTCCACATTCCGATTCTCCAGAAAATGGGCGAAGACAAGCCGCAGCTGCTTGTGCCTTTCCGTTAGCAGCAGAGACTGGCAATCTACACGGCTGTGTAGGCCAGCATCGTAGAGGAGTCTCCAAATAGTAGTGACGCAGATCTCGGGCTCCAATGCGCCCTTGATATCTCTGGCGGCACGGAAGGAGTCGCCCAAGGATGCCTCGAGGATGCGACGGTCCTCTGTTGCTGTAGTTGTGCGGGCACGGCGACGGGGGGGGGCGGGGCGAAGGGGGGGGGCATCGTCCAAGCGTCTATCGTCATCCCAAAATGCTACAATCATCATTTTGGAAGGTTTTGATTGGCCTTCCAACTGTGCGCGATAGTTCCCGCCGTGAAAGTCCCCCTGAGCAAGGACAACAATCTGGACGCGCTCATTCCTTGAAACTCGAAGCGGCATTTCTGCTGAAACGCTCAAAATTATCTCCCTTTTGTAGAGATATTTATTGTTGAATCCTAGCCCATTTCATATTTGTTGCAGTATTACGGTTCGGTCATGAATGAAGAAAGCGTTTGAGTCATTAATAAACCATGCCGAACAACGCCCACTATGGTTCACGTGCAAAGTGCAAATCATGGGTCGGCAATAACGTGGGCAATACGCCCACAAAAAAGCGATGCCGAAATCAAAACCCACTTCCACGCTTTCTGCAGGGAGTAGCAGCAGATCTGTAAACAGAGCTCGATCCAAGCGCGGAATATCGGCGAAGCGCGCGATAAGAAACCGAGCCGCCACGGCAGCCGCGTCATGGCGCGGGGTTCACCTTCATATTGTCGGCGGGTGTACACGCTGTCCCTGCGAGAACGGCAGGATAGCGAAGGTGCACGTCGTGGCCATGGGCATCAGAAGCCTCGGGAGAGTGGCTCCGGGAATCGAGGTCGTTGAAGATAATCCCAAATTTCCCGTAGTCCCTCCCCGATGCTTTGTCGAAGGTCTTTCGGTGCGAACCATCGCTGGCCCATTCACCGGTGCGGGCACCTTTGGTAGACGTAGTCTGCCTCATTGCAGTGGTAGCAGAGAGGTCGTCGCGTCCCTCTTTCTCGGTCCGCATTGCTCAGCGCGGTCGTCCACAGCTTTTTCCTCTGACGTCAAGGATACTGCAGCGTAGGGGTGTCCCGTCCAGTGGTTAGGTTGGTATTTGAGCTAGTTGGTAGCCTAAAATATTAAGATATCAGACGTGCTAAGTTTTATGATAATTGTGATTGACTATTACTTACTATCATGCACTATCCGTAAATATAGTGAACGAGCCACTATTATTTACCTGGATGGTGGTTGATGCACGTGTCCATGGTGGATCATTCTGTATTCTTTAAATTTCTCATCCTGTCAATAAACCTACAGCTGTGAAGGACGCTATTTTCTGTTCTGCTACCTCCAATTAGTGCGCCTAATACCTCAATATGTTCGGCCGAGTTGGCGATGGGTACTAACGGGCCGCCAATGGTGCTTGTCGTGCCATTGCGGCCTAGGTCAACCTCGGTTCCTAAAATGCCTTTTCTATCGCAGAAGTTTGCGGTTGAAACGTCTGTTAATATTCTTTCCGGTCAACCGGCTGAAACGACTGTTAATATCCTTCCCGGTCAACCTCGGCAAACAAAATGGAAGCTCGGCGACTGGCGGCAGGAATCCTGAGCTTCTCGCGGTCAACATCGTGGATGAAGTCACGGATGCCTGGCATCGAAGTTGCAGCTGGACTACTCGAGCGTGCAGGGTCGTTGATAGTGACGTGTTTTGGCCTGCAGAGCACGTTCGACGTTGGAAGCCTCTGTGACAAACCCTTCGACCGTTGTGGGAGGATTGCGAACAAGGTCGCCAAATATATTGTTCCTCACGCTGCTCGCGCGAGTTATCAGCCTCAGGCTTTTCTAGTCTGAGGGTTGACGCAGGCGCTCTGGCGCAAAACAATTCTCTACGAAGGCAGTGACGCTCTCGTTTGGGCCCTCTGTGCTGGACCGAAGCAGGTGTTTGGCTCTCACTCGCCAATGTTGGCTGACGAACGTTTGGTTTATGTCCGTCTTGCAAACTTCGTACGACGTTAAGGAGACATTGTTTTTCTTAAAACAGTGGCTGGCTGTCCTAGCGAGAAGTGGCTGTTCTGTAGGCGCTGGTCCTCTGTCCACTCGGGTGGGGGGACACGATCGTATTGGTTAATTCAGTCCTAGACGACTTTCTACATCTCGCGTGGAAGGGTGTTGGAGCGCGAGGTGCGTAGAGCATTGTAACTGTGGGTGGGGGCGCGGTATGGTTCAACGGTTGGTCATCATTGGCTTATTTCGATTCCGTTTTTAGGGAAGAAGACGGAATTTCGGTGATTATTCCTGGTTACGGCGACTGGCTCGGGGTTCAGTTTCTTTGAGGTTTACAAGCGGGCCTCGCGCCTCTTGCAGGACTCATTCGTCTTGCAGGTTTTCTGCCTGGCCCAAGATTGAACTTGGTTCACGAATCCTCGGAGGTTCTCAAGGATCAAATCTGAAGCCGTTGTTATTCAACAGTTTTTTTAAATGATTTCGTAGACACTGTGCAGCATTCAAAGGTGCTGCATTTTGCAGATGATGTTAAGATTTATCGCGAAATTCATTCAACTACTGACTGCCTAATGATGCAAGACGATGTTCAGGCAGTTCTACACTGGTGCTTGAAAAATCATTTTGGTACTTAACGCCAGTAAGACCAAGGTTGTTGCTTTTACCGTCTAAGACAAGCTGCATTGAGTACTCGTATACCACGTTAGGTTCGGCTACCGCGAGGTCAGATACTATTCGTGACCTGGGAGTGCTGTTTGATTCCCGCCTTTCGTTTACTGGGAATGTTTCGAAAGTAGTGAATGATTATTATCAGGTGCTAGGCGCTATTCCCGGAAGGACGCGAAATTTTCGTACGTACGCTAGCATGACTTATCTATTTGGGGCCTTGTTTTGTCTTAACATGAGTTCCGCTCAGTCGTGGGAAACACCATTAGATCGACTCAATCATGTATTTTAAGAGAACTGCAGCGTCGTCTCATGCGTACTATTTATGAAAGATGGGTTCGGAGGAGCATTTATTTGTATTATGAATACTTACTTAATCTGCTTGAAATGGTCTCCTTGCACAAAATAAGATTGATGCAAAATGACCTTTTACAGCGAAGCTGTATACCTGTACCACCCTAAGAAATTTTTGTGCCGTTGGCGGTGTAAGCATAAAACTCCCGGCGAAAAATTGAAGGCAAAACAGCATATCTCCTCTGAAATCAGGCAAACAGCATACAGCCCAGTATCCGTTTCAATAAAGAAAACCACAAAACAAGCATCAAAACTACATGATGGGTGATAAGGCGCGTCTGAACAATAGGAACATTCTCCCACGCGTTCCGGTAAAGTTAGGTTCGCAGCTGCTTTGAAAGGATTGGACGTCATTCAAAGCCCTCGTGTGAAGTGCAAACCGCATAATCAAAGATAACGGCGCCTGCGAACAATGCGAAGCCCGTTCCTTTACCCCGTGTTTGTTTTCGTGTTGGCGTTCTCACGGAAAAAAAGACTTCAGAAGATTGAAGTGAAAAGTACAAGCACCACGCATACAACATACAGCACAACATTCGTTTCAATGAAGAATAAGCACAAACAAGCATCCTAACCATGTATTGAATGATAAGGAGCTCCTGAAAACAATGCGAAGCACATAGCGCTCACCGCATACTTTCCCAGTGAAAATTACTGTTGCCCAAGCTGCCGCGGCGACGGCAGCTTGCGACGTGGGGAGCGACGTCACTAGCTTTTCATATATAAAAGAAGAACACGCCTATACTCCGTTTCCCCTTACGTCCGGACGCAGCGGATGGTACGAGCTATCTTAGCCAATTCCGTTCTGTGGACGTGGCCCGTGATTCGCTTTCCGCGCGTCGCTGTGACCCCTCTCTAAGGTCACGTGACACTCACACGGCCTCCGATTGGATCCGACGGCTTGTAATATCAGCCGCGCTTAAACATAAGATGAAACGCAGTATAGCAATTGGTTTAATTGTTGCTTGAGCACCGCGGTGAACAGGCTACGCATAGTTAAAACTCCCGAGGAGCAGCTTGAATACTAGGAGCGGCAAAGGAAGAAGAAATGGCAATACGACACGCGGCGGCGTGCTGCGACCGGCGGCGGCATTCCGTATAGTGCTGTCGGCAATCGTGGCAGGTGATACCACAGCTTCGCTGACTAACCACCTTCACAGCGGGGATTGGAGCCCCAACTATTTTTTGTTTAAGGTAGTGAACGATGCAATTGATGCACCTTTGCTTTAAGCCGCGATTTCTCTCAGTGTTTCTCAAAAGCGTATCAGATTTTTATTTCTTTTCTACCCGCCCAATCTTGGTTTCCAGTCCCATATGACAAGCCTTGAGCTTCTTTATAATCGCAATAGGAGTGATTTAGAATTGTTTTCACCCCTCTTAATTTTTAGAAGCAAATTTTCGGCCGCTTTACAAACATTTGTGCTCTGTTGCTCTCCGTTTTTTTTTATTTATTTCCTTTTATCTCTTCTAAATCACGTCCTGCCTGTTTGTTTGTCTATATTAGTTATTTTATTGTTTGTAATATGTGCACATTAATAAGGCCTCGAGGTGTTTATGGGCACATTGAAGAAAATAAATAAAGAAATACATGTATAAAAAATAACAACAAAATACATATGATAAAGTACCTAGGGGAAAGTACCTAGCACTTCCGCCACAACAGACTCTACCAGCCAAGCATAAACTAGAGCCTTCAAGAATAGTAAATTTGGATAAATAAGGAACCGCATCAAGCATCCGTGGTAATATAACAAAAAGAAGGAACAAAGGTTATCTTAACCAGTAAAGAAGCTTGATTGGTTTAGATGCATGTCGTCCAAATAAATAATTTTTTTCGGTCTTCGGACGACTGCCGTAAACAATCCGAACGTAAACGGATGTGGAGAAAATTTACTGCTATTGAACAGCAAAACACTTTCTTCCTGTAATCGCACGTCTACTTTACAGTCATATAGAAAGCAGCACAGTATCATCTATCATGGCGAGGAAACTATCAGGTTTAAGGCAGCTCTTCGCTGAGCTGCACAACTAAAGTGAGCCTCCGGTCATTTAGGTAATGCGGCACGACCGAACTTCGCAAGCTTTACTTACGCAATTTCTGTAGCTAAACTGTGTATGAAAAGATATCGTAAACGCTTCACTGCTGACCTCGGACATTCTGATGGTCAATAAAAGCACAAAAGCGTCGCGTTCAATGTTTTACTAGCGATACCCGAATCAATCTTACGTCAAAGCAACGCTAGACTGATTCAGTTTCTTTCGTGGGAATATACCCGCCCATCGTCAGAAAAATACGCACCGCTCCTCTGTACTTTCACACATTATACCCACGTCAGAGATAAGCTTGAAATTTTAAATCGCGTTTGTCCGGCTCCGGATCACGGCTGCCACATCTAAAATCAACTCGCTCGAACAAACAACCAACAACACATCCGAAAATCTCTGGCTTAGTTGGGGAAAGAACGGCTCAACGTTAATAAATTACCTCGGTTGTGGAAATCCCACCGAAGCTGGAATCCCCCTTCACTCACCTCAGACCGCCTCACGTCGTTTGAAGGGCCATCTAATTTTTGTTTCATAACTGTGTGTTTCATAGAGCAGAGCTGGAACGCCATCTAGGCGCTGTGCTTCGAAACGTTCGTATTCCATAGAAGTACACTGCAGTTGCCACATAAGCCGTCTGGCGCGTCGAGTGACGGGAGGTGAGCGGGGGGGGGAGAGGGGGAGTACTGCTCGTGTAAGCAGAGCCTATGAGCAGTTCCGTAACTGAGCTAATCTAAAAACGTGAGTACTACATGGGTGCTGCCGTCTTGCCTGGTCGTCACGTATTTGATTGGGTCACTTGACGAGTTGTCACATTTGTGCACTATGGCGGCAGCCTGGAGGGGAGGGGGTGGGGGTCATTTCCATGTGCGGACCCAAATACCGGTTTAAAGCTCCAAGCCTCTCCACCTCTCCGATTAGCGCCCATATTGCAGGCTTTTCAATCTGGCTGCTGGCATGAAACTCTCGTAGCAGCGCCATGTCATCTGGCACAGAAACTCGAAGTCACCCGGACGCCGCGGCATTGTAAGCCATCGTCCTGCTCGGCTCCGGCTTCAAAAATGACACGTCTTGGCTACAGCCCCCGCCCCCTCATCCCCGCCACTTCTGGCATCTCTCGACGGTGGCGCAGGGGGTTTGGGAGAGATTGGAAGTTGATACAAATTCCGAAAAACAGCTTGCTCACCTAAAACACATGTTGTTTGTATTCGGTGCATGCGCAGTGGCTATGACGCCCTTTCTTTAGGTACGCATAGCTTTTTGATGGGCTATTCTTGAACTCTATTTTTGCATTGCGGAAGTGTCTTGCAATTTAAGACCGGTTTGATCGGGTGTCCCACCTCCACGTAGTGCAAAGAGAGGCACGACAGAAAAATCTATAGGAGTTTTAGTTTGTACTTTCGCCCCTTGCCTAAGTTTACGTTAAGTAGAAGTATTTTGTGGCTTAGTTATTCGTTTCAAAGGCAATTCATCTTGTTGATTTTGTATTCTGTGCAGTCCATTTGTGCAGTCCATCTGTACATTTTCACAAGAGTTTTAAGGCGGCAGTGCACACTTTACTTCGATTAGAGTTAAGTTCACGTATTTGTTGGACGGATGCATGGACCGGTAATGGATATGCCCTTTGTAACTGGCGGCAGCTTGCGCCACCTGGCCTAACATCTCGTCATTCCTTCTATTTTAAAATTTGTATATAATTTGTTCTAACACAACCCTCCCCCTTTAAAGGGTGTCCATTGCTTATTTTTATCTGTATTTTTACCCATCCCTAGATCGTTTCCACCAATCTTCCAATTTCCTCTTGGTTACCGCAACACTTTCCTTATCCATTCGTACCATCCATGTGTGCAAGTCCCAGTGCCCCTTCCAAATCCGTAGTCAGCCCCCCAAGAAGGTGGGACGAAGCTATGTGCACCTTATTAATATATGTTCTATGGTTTCCCTTTCGCGGTTGCATACTGTCGCATATAGTGTCTATTTCTAGGTATTTAGTCCTATATGTTTTCGTTCTTGGCACCCCGTTCTAGCTTCAAACCGCAATGAGTTCCCAATGAATTATCATACAACTGTTCATCACTTTTTTTTTGTGCCCTGTATATTGCTAAAGCTCATAAAAAAGTGATGTCATTTCCGCTATTGCTAAATCGGTCCTTACCTTACATAGCATTGCTTTGGAAAATGAATATGTAATTAAGACCCCAAAATAAAATTATTGATATTCGTGCTCATATGTGAACCTTAAAGTTTTCGAAACAAAATTCCCTGAAAAAAATATAGAAATTAGTATTCGCCGCTTGCTTTTGCCGTAACGGCTTAAAGGAAGCGGTCATAGTAGCTGAGCTTTCTAAACATTTCCCTTATTTTTTTTTCAGGCGCTCAGTACAAGCCTCCAACAAGCAGGTTACTTAGAGATCACAAATTTCATCAGTATACAGTCATCTGGGTGGCTCTGGGCAGTAACGAAACATCATCTGGACAGTAACGAAACAACCTTCTATAGTCGCCTGAACGGGTGAGTGTTGTGCTTTGGTTCAGTCACTTTCTACTTATCTCCAATCTGTTCAGATTGCTTCAGAACGGTGTGTTGGAATGGTCGCCCCATCGAGAGCCACAGTACAGTAAAGTCGGGGTTTGCAAAGCAAATGGTGTATGGGACGTTAACTTGAACTTAACGATACAATCTCATTAAATTTTTTTAGCCTCAACGCCAGGAGAATTACAGTAATTGCAAACAAGAAATCAGCAGCTAAAAGCATAAAAGGTTAATAAGGAAACCACCTTTGATATATCAGAAGT